>CM028351.1:71591601-71751169 GCA_016618105.1 Dendrobium huoshanense
GTATGCTTCAACTTTATTAACAATAATGGATGTTGACTTTCGAATTGATTGTGACCGTTGATTGTCAACAACTTGGTTGAGCCACTCTTTTGAAACTAGCAAAAATCATCACCAATAAGCTTGTTGTCTATCATCTACATACCCTTTGTCACCAATAAGGTCTACACACATTATTGACAATTAATTAGTCCAATGATCACCATCAACATCACGAGCAATGTCCATCATTGACAACAACATTGAAACCTACCATCACCACCAATGCTGAAGTTCTCCATTAACTCAATGTTGAGATTCATCATCATAAATAGAGTTGATGCTCACCATTAATAGAAATGATGACGCCCATTGTTACTACCATAACAAATGGCCATTATTGACATCAACACATGTGCTTGTCATTACCAATAGAGTTGACGTCCTATGTTAACAAAAACTTGCTGCCTACCATCACCAATAAGACCAAAGCTTGTTGTCAACACCAAAATTGACACCCATTGTCACCACCAAGGCTAAAACCTATTGTTGATAATAACACTAACATATGTTGTCTCTAAAAAGGCTGACATATGTTGTAGATAAAAAAGCAACACCTACAATCATTAATTAATAATGCTGACATACCCCATCATTAACAAAACCAACTCCCAACATTGATACCATGGATAACACCCTTTGTCAACACAAACGCCGCCAATGCGTATCGTTGGCACCAACGTCAATGCCCATCATCGTCTGTAAGGCTAATGCTTGCTTTTAATTTTAAAACTGACACTTTTCATCGACAATAATGCTACGCCTATTATTAACACCACCACCAATATTCACATTTTTAAAAAGGCTAATGCATGTATTCGATACTAGCTTATTTTCGCTAACAAGGTTGATGCTAGCTAGTATCAATACCAACACCAATGTCTGCCATTGTGAAGAAGGTCGATGCCAACCATCAATGCCAATGTGACACAATCACCGTTACTAAAGTTGATGCACATCATTACCTAGAAGATTGAAGCTCATCACTAACACCAATGTCGACACTTGTCATTGTTAATAAGTCTGTCGAGGCTAATGCCCATCTTCTTAGTTATTATTATTTTCTCGTATTAGGAGAGCAAGAGAAAAAATCTTGAACAATATTTTAATAAATTCTTCATAATCTCAAGGCTCTCACTTTCACCATAAAAGTCATCCTTCTTATTTTACATATAATACATTGTATCAATACCTTCCCCAATTGTATTGCAAAACTTTTTGTGTACTATATGACTCACACAAGTGTAATATTAATAACAGAGTGAAGCTCTATGATTTTCTCCTATGGTTTTCCATGTATAAAATTCTCATCTCCCATACGAGTTGTTCTCGACATATCTTAACTGAGTATGTATGAGGTTTTCATGCACTACTAATATGATAAATTCTCACTAAGCCAAATATCCCATAAGTAATAATTCATCAATCCTAATGGCCTCAACACAGCTACATAAGGTTGGCTATAATTAATGCTAATTATTTCTATAAATTAATCATTAAATCTATATATTTAATGAATCTTAAAAATTATTAAAATTAATTTTCAAATTTTGTTTATTAAGTTGAAGAGATTAACATAAAATATTAGCATAAAATAAAGAAACTTTTGCTCTCTTTGTATAATACTCATCATAAACATATACTAATATTTTAATACAATTTTTTTTTTGATATTTTATAGTGCATTGTTATTTGCTGCTATGGATGTCTAATTAGAGTTGATAGAAAAAAAAAATCAATATGCATTATATAAATTCATTAATATTTGTATTGGTTAGGTAAAAGGAGAGGTATAATACAATATAGACTTAACTAATGTGAGATGTCTCGAAAGGTATATGCACTTTGAACATCTTTTGATATGGAACGGTGAATCAAGCATTTCGAATATCTGGAAATTCAACCAATTCAAACACTCATAATAATACACTTATGGATGCTAACTATATAATTAAAGACTTAAATCAAATACATAATCTTTGTATAAATGTTGGAGGACTCATCTATTTAATGTGTATAAACTAATACAAGTGAGTGTTCAATTTATAATATTTTTTAAATGATTGTATACTCAAATTATATTAGTTAGCATACACTTACTAGTCAATTAAATCAATCTTGCAAATGATACCTCAAAAGTGAAATTAAGTAATAGGCTATGTGGATAAATAGGGAAGAGACTAAAAAATAAATTTGTCAATGTGAATTGGTTAACTCTACTGTACTTAGCTAATGCAATTAGTTCACTATAAGAAAATTATAAGCGTTCAAATCTAAAAATAAATTATGGTGAATTAATGAATTATGCAAAGAGTAAGAGTTTAAACTTGAGCAAAATGAATATATATAAACTACAAAAAAAAAAAAAAAAAAAAAAAAAAAAAAAACAACGAAATGAATTGCAATATTCACCTCTTAAAAATTATAACATCAATAATCAAATGGGTAAATAAACAAATAAAGCGCTACTTAAACAACTATAGCTATAGAACGCGAGACACACATTTTTCTTAATTGTTTATAGCATCTATAATATTTGATTAAATAAACAAATAAAGCGCTACTTAAACAACTATAGCTATAGAACGTGAGACACATTTTTCTTAATTGTTTATAGCATCAATAATGCCTATATTAATGCCCAATTTCCTTCTCAAACAAGAATTTCACTACCATGGATATAACACCACAAGTCTAACATTTTGATGGTAGAGAGGCCCTAAACTACATACCCTTATTTCGGGCGAGTGCATCTCAATCAATTGTGTTTAAGGGTTACACCACCCATTATCAATAGTGATATGAATCCCACTAAGGATGACAACACTCATAGCTTGAGATCAAATCTGAAGGAATGATCTATGTTAGGATTGTGGGAACAAATATCGACCCATCACTTACAATAAAACAAGAGACTTGATATGTGAAGACATCACAATCAACTATGGATGGTTAATTGAAAAGGAAGAGCACCATAGAAATCTTATGAAAGTTCTCATACGTCTCCAAAGCCAAGATAAAATAATGTTAATTCATGCAATCTTATTTTCCCAACTCTTTAATATATATTTCTAAATTACAAAGAGAAAATCTATACTAGCCTTTCTCCCATCATTCCCATCCACTTCAAAAGGATTTTTCCTCAATATTTAATTGCATAAGAATGACTTAAACTAGAAAAATTAATGGAAGCACTTGCACCACTCACATGAAATATCCAGCTTGTATGCATTTTCATTCAAGAACTTGAAAATGATCATGCATGCTAAGTAGTAGTTTGGAAAGCCATTTTATAATTCAAAGAGTAGTGTAAGCCCCCTTTCATTCGCTTTCATTGCATATTACTAAATTCTTGTATCTATGTTGAGTTTTGCATTCTATTGTATCTACTTAACATACTCAGCTCTTTTCTTTCCATCCATGTTAGTACACATAAAAATAGGTAATGGAAATATTTCCAATAGTGTTAAATAGTTAAATCCGTGAATCATTTCAAATGGTGAATAATTGGTTGCATAATGAATAAAATGATATAATAAAACTAAGCATGTGATAGACATTCCTCTCAAATTTTGATTTTTTTTCTTAATGATAGCCCATAGCAAAGTAAATAAGGTTCTATTCACAACCTTTGTCTGACCATTGGTGTGTGGATGATGAGCAATAGAAAAAAAGAACTTAGTTTCTAACTGTTCTCATATGAGCTTTCAAAGGGAAATCAATAGTTTAACATCCTTATCAAGAAAAATTGCCCTAAAAATACCATGAAGTTTCACAATATCTTATAAGAACTAAATAACAACATTTAAAGCATCATCTAATTTTTTACACGGAATAAAATGTGTCATTTCAGAAAATCTACACACCACCATAAATATTGTGTCTCTCCCTTATTTAGACCGAAACAAACCTAACACAAATCTATCAAAATATTAGTCTAAGGTTCACTAGGAGTATATAAACTAAGGTTGTATTTTAGATTTTGCTTGCCTAATAGTGACATATCAACCGTAAGTTCTTTTAACGTCTCTCTTAATATCAATAATAGAAGCAACTCTACAAGGGCTCCATTAATCTCTCACTGTGGATTCCATCACTAATAAATCTCTCAAACAACAATTGGGGTATCTAACATATTCTCTCAAAATAAGAAACCCTTATGACTAAAATATTTCCCACCACCAATTTTCTTAGAAGCTTGATGCTAAAAATTAAAATCTCACTCATACAGTTCTTTAATATGTTCAAAATCAAGCAATTTAGCATCAAGAGCAGAGTTTAGGACATACCTTTATGAAGTGCTTCTACAACTATATTTTTCTTCCATTATTTTTATTGGATGACATATGAAAATGTCCATATGAACTCCACCCATTGTGCATGCCTTTTGTTCAACTTGTACTATGTTTTCAAATGCTTTAGGAATTCATGATCAATGTGAATCATGAACTCTCTAGGCCATATGCAACCACATCTCTAAAGCTTGCACTAATGTATATATTTTCTTATCATAAATAAGATATTCTTTAGTTTGTCCTACGTAGTTTCTTGTTATAGTATATAATTCAGTCTTTCTTACTTGCATAAGAATGACATCTATCATTGGACATGAAGCATCACATTCAATTTCCAAAAGTAAAGAAATTTTAAGATAAAGCCAATATAGGATGCATCAACATTTTTTTATTAGCTAACACCTTTCTTGATCTTCATCCAAATTAAATTTAACATGCTTTTTGATGACTTTGATGAGTGATACTATGATGCTACTAAAATCATTCACAACTCATCAATAAAAATTAGCAATTCCATGGAAGTTGCAGAACTTTATCTACACTTGTGAGTCATAGAATTTTTTCGTATTACACGTACCTTATATATCTACCTATACACCTTTTGCTAATGCAAATTCCAAAAATCCAAGCTTGTTAGTGTGGAAGATATTTTTCTCCATATTCATCAATAGTTTTTCTATTTTAAGCACATATAAATAAATTTCAAATGTACTATATGACCATTTTGGTTGTCTTATGATAAATGAGTATGTCATCAAAGTATACAATAACAAATCTACCTATAAATACACGCAGAACATGATTCAAAAGTCTCATAAAGTACTAAAATCATTAGTCAAGCCGAAATGCATAACAACCATTCATGCAAACCATATTTTATTGCAAAGATAGTTTTTCATGATCCCATTCTTTCATTCTAATATGATGATAGCCACACTTTATATCAATCTTTAAAAATATGCACGAATCATGTGATTCATCTAACATATCATCTAAACATGGAATATGATGATTATATTTTACCGTTATATTATTGATGGCTATGCAATCTATACATATTCTCCACACCCCATCTTGCTTAATTGATTTTCAAAATGAAATAATATACATTCATTGATTATCATTAGGTGGATTTAACTTAAAAGAAATTTTGACTGAGAAATAGAGAACTTAAAGGATGTAATTGAACATATTCAACATTTTCTTCTTATTTCTTTGAATTTAGTATGTTTGAAATGGTATTTATCGACTACTATGAAATACCGTACAAACATGTACTTTTCTCTCAATAATTTAGTAATTCAACTATTGACGGGTTACGACTTCATATCTGTGAAATATCCTACAACCGTAAGAACTTAAGATCATTGAAAGTAGAAGATATGGCTGCGACTTATCCAAATGTAGATTAGGGTCTAGGTTTGGAAACATGCATTTTAATATTTGGTCTTCGAATCATTTGATTGCTTGATTTTTTTAGCAACAAATTTCAATTTCCTACATTCTTGCTCATCTCAATGGACTTTTGGGATTCTTTGGTTTGGTGCTTAAAGATACACGAAAAAGGAGATGATTTTGGAAGCATAATTTTGCATCTGATTTTCCAACTTCAAAGTATAAAGCTTTAATACACTTGACCATCTTGGTTCCAATGTCTCGTTTCATCAATATGGTTCTTCAATCTTATTAAGCTTAAAATTGACCTGATAACCAATAATGAAAACTAAAAAAAAATTCAAAAATCAATTTGTATTTTCAAAAATGTTTGGTTCAGTTCTATTTTAACTAATTATTACTTACCCTTAGAAAATACATTTGAATCATTTGCCACTAATATCGACCAAATTTAGAGAGGTCATATCTTATAGAAATTTCAAGAAATGTTTATTTTTCTTAATTTTGAAGCCTAAAAGTATTTAAAGAAGAATTCAAGGAAGAAGTTTGGGCAAATTATTCTGTGTTGATACCGAACGTCGTCTTGAGACTAACTAGAATGCGTCACATCACCCCGCTCGGTACCGCGGCTCAGTACTGCTGACATGATGCATTCTGATTGGTCTCCTGACAGTGAATTGCGTTCGGCTTCCGCACATAATAATTTCTCAGAAAATTGAATCACCCCTAGGCATTCATACTCATGTCATATCTTGGTGAAATTATTTTATACGGATACGGATGCTGTCCAAAGACAAATAAAAGCGCACCATATCACCTGATATACACACAAAATAATTTCTCCATTTCTGAATATTTTCTACCAGATTTTTAGTTGTCCTTTTTTGCGTTCCTCTTTCATTGGTTAGAACGCTGAAGTCATATGAAGTCAGATTAAGTTAATCTCCGTGACCTCTCGCAGATCTGATTCGCTTTTGCATTAGTCTGTTAGGCGGATCAAACTCAGCGCCCAGCTTTTTTTGAGCGTAAGGTCCTATGAAATTTCTCCTCTCGCCTTCCAAGTCTGAAATCTCTGTTCTGATCTGCCCTGCCATGGCCGCGGCTGCCGGCGATACATCACACATATGACTTCCCCGATCCGCCATGGCCAACTACTTGGCTCAGTTCCAGACCATTAAGAGCTCCTGCGATCGCTTAATCATCGCCGGTAAACCCTAACCCCTCCCCCGTCTCTCTGCTAAACCCTACCTTATTATTTTCCGCTTTCTCTTTTCCTATGCATCCTTTTGATCTTATCTTGGTCGTGTGAACGTGTAAGCGTTGAGTAGGAATACAAATCGTTTTTAATATAGAGTCGGTATTACTTGTCCTGAGCATGGTGATGATTGAAATTGGAGGATGGGGCTCCAGAATAAAACTCTATTTGAATTTTGTTGAAATGTCGAATAGATTATTGCAATTATACATATATATTTTTCGCCATTGAACTTGGTTAAATTCGGTTCATTTGTTTTCAACTTTTTTTTTTCTTGTTGATAAGACTAGAGAGGGAGTTGAAGGTAAACTTGAATTATGGAGGTCAACTTTAGAGTCCAAAGGTTTTCGCTTGAGTAGATCTAAAACAGAATATTTGGAGTGTAATTTTAGTATTAATAGACCCAGTGAGGGGATTGTGACTTTGGGTGATCAAGTCATTAATATGAGTACACGTTTTAGATATCTTGGATCTATTGTTCAGAGTGATGGTGAAATAGATGGGGATATTATGAGCAAAATTCAAGCTGGATGGTTGAAGTGGAGGAATGCATCGGGTTTGTTGTGTGATAGAAAAGTACCCCTCAAATTTAAGGGAAAATTTTATAAGATGGTGGTGAGGCCTTGATGCGGGCAATTAGATAGGAAGAGCCAAGAGAGGAGAACACCAGGACTAGTAGAACATGACTCGATTCAACACTTAGAATACCAACATCCAAACAAACTTCAAAACAAACGAAACAAAATAAAAAATAAAAAACAATACCCTCAAAACAACCAGCAAGAGGTTTCCTCACATGCAACGAAATAGTAGGCAATATAAAATATGTGCTTAAGGGCATGCAAACCAAGGGTCCACCACAGCTACAAGGTCCAACGTCCACCAAAATTCCTCCGGCAAATGCTACCAAATCAGCCAACCAACACCTCCAATAGCTTAAGAAGAAAGATGCAAGTGGAGTGAAACTTGGGGATAGAAGAAGGAGATAAGAAGCCCAAGAAGAAATTGTAAAGAGGAAGAGAGAATCAGACAAGCTCGCAAGCCTTCCTAAGAAGAAACCCTCAGGTTTTTTTAGAGAACTTAGCTCAATAATAAAAAATTTCTTATGCTTCAAAACACCTCAAATTTATAGGAAAAAAGGGGCAGCCAAACATCCAAACCACCTCCAACCGAACCAATCAAGTAAGGGGAAATGGAAGGCCAACATTCAGTCCAGAAACAACACCCTAACAGCCACATAGAAAATCGGAAAAGGAAGCCAAGGGGGAAGGAACAGATGGCTAGGGGAACCGGGACAGGCTGCCAGTGGAACCGGAACAGGCAGCCAGGCAGACAAAATCGATGGGTCACGAGGAAGGGGAAAGAGCAAGAGACACTCCACATAATAAGCTAAAAAGGAGGAGAACTTCCTATCATAATGAGCTGAAAAACAACAGCTCAAACATTAATGAGTTGACACATAGTTGTTAAAAAAACACAGCAAAAAACTAAGTAGCCAAGCCCAATCCGAGAGCAACCAGCAGCCCAAGAACCAAGGAACACAAATAGCTAGCACACCCAAAGTTTGCCAAGCCCAAGCACTACCTACTCATAATCATTGGATGCTTTCCATCATAGGGTAGCATAATAAATAAATAAATAAATAAATAAATAACCTATGCATTAAAACTAAAATAAACTGAAAATTTGCATGCATCAGGCCTGCAGTGCTTTTTGGTGCCGAATGTTGGCTATTAAAAGAGAAGCATAATATTAAGTTAAGTGTGGCAGAGATGAGGATGCTCAGGTGGATGAGTGACTTTACCCTTAGAGATAGGATACAAAATGAGCATATACGTGAAAAGGTTGGAGTAGCTTCAGTAGAAGATAAGATTAGAGAGAGTCGCCTTAGATGGTTTGATTAAATAAAACGGCGGCCTTCTGATGACCCGGTTAGGAAAGTAGATGTATTAGATTTGACTTATGTTAAGAAAGGTAGAAGCAGACCTAAAAAGACTTGGTTAGAAAATATTAGGAATAACCTTTCTTTATTAGATTTAAACAAGAATTTGACTTTTAATAGAACACAATGGAGAAAAAGGATTCATGTAGCCGACCCTACGTAGCGGGATAAAGGCTTGATGTTGTTGTTGTTGTTATTTCCTGTTGAATCACATCCAACTTTAGTCCAAGTTGCCTTAAAATGAATGAAATACTAGCAGGCAATTGAATATTCAATGAATGAAATGATACAAACGAAAGAAATGACAAACATTTATGCCATGATATTTTGATCCAGATAAAAAAAATAAAAAATATGATGAAGGGACTGAAAGAGCTGACCCAATCTGAAGAGGGCCAAGTTGGGTCGGGAGGAGATTATATCAAGGGATGAAGGAGGTAAGCGATTCCAAGGAGTACTAATGCAATTAGAGGGAGAGGAATGAAGAAGGGTGGGTACAACTGTACTGTAGTGGATATAAAATGTTAGGAGGGGGGACCATTTTATAGTGAAATGTCTTTTCCTTTACCAAAATCTATTTTATACTGAATTCTTAACAATTCAGATGAGAAAATTTTCACCCATTAGATGCTATAGAGGAGAGAGGATATGAATTTGAATTCTCTAGATGAGGTTCTTCTCAAGGTTAAAACACTATTGGATTGTATTTTTCATGATGCACCTTATGTCCTCACAAATGAAAAGCTTTAAATCAACTAATCATTGAGTGAAAGTGATTTCAGTCGATCAACACTCTTAGTAGGTTGAATATTATTGAATAGGTAGTTAGAGAATTGTTATATTGAATTGGAAATTGCAAGAAAAAATGGCAAAAACACCAAATATATTTTTATCAAATAGTGCCCTTACATGTAATGGGATTAGGGCTACTGGTTGTTGAGAAATAAGATTGTCATTGGGACTCAAACATATGTAAATTTTTTTGGCAATTTTTCAAAATAACTGTATAAGTGAAATGATCTTTCTTTGACCAAAATTCATTTCTTTTTTATTTTTTATTTTTAGTTGCTTTGGTGTGCAATGTTCCACCCACAAACATGCACATTCTAGTAGAGGAGAGTAGATGATCTGATCTTAGACTTTCTGAAGGAGGTTTGATGTGAAACAATCATGCGATGAATTGCGAATTGCACATAGAAAAATAATACAAGTATTGATTCAAAACTTGCTACCAAAATTCTTTGCTTAATCAAGTTGAGTTCACGAATTAGATGACGATAAATTAAGTAATGACAAGAAAACACATTTAGAGATTAGAAGACTTTCAAAATAACATTAATAATTCAAGTAATACAAATGGCTAAAGACTAACAAAGCCCCAAATTTAAGATTTAGATCCTTCACCTTAAGATCCGTCACTCATACTTATAGGGGTGGCTAGCGGAAGAGAACCGTAAGTAGACTTAGCGACGCTACTAATAGGCAAGTGATCTTGAGAGGACTTGTCGCCGGGACGGGAGCCGGATTTGGAGGAGTGGGTGGACGGCCTTCAATGATCCACGTGTAGACGGAGAAGTGGTCGTCGATGGACTCCACTAGTGTTGGTAGGATCCGATCCAAGTATTCCTCGACGGTGTCGTCAAAGTCGAAGCCGACGTCGAAGAACGGTGATCGGAGAATATTAACCCTTCCGTGGTTGTCGTACTCAAACCCGAAGTTCCACTCGGGCTCCTCCATGCATCCTTGAAGATGAAGATGGGAGGTTGTCGCTAGGAGTTTTCAATCAAAGGGAGAGAAGTGGCTCGGGACTTGGGGGCAACGGTCTAGCGTTGGCGGGCTAGAGGAGTTCGGCCAAGGTGGGGGAGCCAATGATGAAGTGCAGAAATTCTGAGTAATTTCAGATTTTAGGTGGTTTAATGGGGGTGATTTAATTTGAAATTCAATTAAATCTCAAAGATGGAAGGGGCGGCCAAGAGAGGGGAATTGAGGGCTGATTTTGTGGAGTTAATAGGGTGATTAGGAGAGAGAGAGGGGCCCAATGAAGGGGCCGGCCAAAGAGAGAGAAGAGGGAAAATGAGTTTTTAAGCAAGTGGGGACCACACAATTGATTTCAGATTTTATCAAAAATCTGAAATTAAAATTTCAGTTTTAAAATAGAAAGAGGTTTCCTAAATTAAACAATTAATTGAATTGAATTTGATTTTGAATTTTAAATTCAATTTCACTTATTTTGATTGCTTAAATTAAGGAAACACTTTAGGAAGCATTAAATGATCAATAAAGCCCAAACGTTTCAGAATTTTGAAATCTGAATAAGAGGGAACTAGGTGTGATGGCGGCAAGGAGGGAGGGCCGGTGGGCTGGAGTGGCCGGTGGCTGCTGGGTGGGGACTGGGCCGGGGGGAGGGAGAACTGGCTGGGGCCGGCGGAAGGGGGGGGGGGGTTTGGCTGGGAGGGCTGGCCAGTGAAGCCGGCGTCTTGGCTGGGCCCAAGGGTGGCGGCACTAGGAGGGAGGGAGGGGATTTTGAAGAAATCTGAGAATTTCTTTCAAACGTTTTCCTCGCTTCGAATTTGTGCTCAACTTTGCCTTCACACTACAAGCGTAGATTAAATCTAGAACTCACGGAGAGATCTAGTTCTTCCTTTGAACTCACTAAGAGATCAAAGGGAAATGCACTCACAAAGAGAACAAAGGAGGATAATTTTCATTCAATCAAAAACTAAAAACTTACAATCCATCATGCCTCATATAAGGAGGCTCAAATAAAGAAAAATGAAAAGACATAAACGCCCTCTGGGCTACATAAGTGGAACAATGCCCTCAGGGGCAAACTAGGAAGACTAAAGAAATACATAGATAAAAAGCTGTAAATAACTCAAAAATATAGGCTCTGAATCGTAGCCGTCGATCTGCGCCGTCGGCGATGGTACACGTGTCGAAATCTGATGTCCCATCAAGGTTTTTCTCAAGATTGAGAAGCTCTTGGATGTATTTAGCATGATGCAATGATGCCCTCAAATTTGAAAGTCTTGAGGACATTTGATTGTTGAGAGAAAAATATTTTATTCAAGATATTTGAATATGAACATTCTCAATAGGTTGAATGTTTTTGAGGAGGTGATCATATTGGTAATTGTAAAATTGGGTTTTATTTTATCAATCAATTTAAGAACAAAATTCTCATGGTTGTTTTGGATAATTGTATGTCTCTAAACAAGCAAAGTGCTATAAACTAGCTTAGAGAGTTGAAGCTATGATTTTTCAATCAGTAAGAAGACTAGTCCTCTTTTTTTTTTTTATTTAAAGTCAATTTTTATTGACGTTCTTAGTGTGAATTGAGGCATCACAATCTACTTTTTAGTACCCATAACTTAACCTTAGAGGTATGGTTTTATTAGAAACTAGTGCTTGTTATTTCATTAATTCCTGGGTAAAATGCTTGAAATGAGTTATTTCATTACAAAATTACCCTTGCATGATTTCATTAATGCAACCAATTCTATTTAAGGCTTCCTTTGTTATAACTGTGTTATGATTTACTTTTATTGTTCTGAATCATCACACAATTTTATATAATTAAGAATTATGTATGAGTTCTAATGCTGATAAGTAATAGAGAAGACGTACCTAGATAGAAAATATTTTCTAAACACATTTATCTTTTTAATTGGAATTTCTTTTTGAAACTAAGCAGGAGATGAGTGACTCCAAACATAGCCTAAGGTTTTTGGATTTGAATTGAAGCCGATTGACTCCATTAGTTTAGTTAAAAATAGCTGCGTAATAAAAAATATAGTTGCTTTGCTAGTTGTGTAACTACATGTGGATTAGGGCTTACATGATTGTTTTATTGGCATTTGGTGCATAAAATAATCTTTATGTGATAGTTTGGTTTTTTGGCATTAAGTGATCAAAGCAACTCTGGCATGATTCATAATAGTTTGGGATAGAAGGAAAATGGAAAATCATTAAAAAAGGGACTTAATAGTACAAGAATTCACTCAGTTATCATGGTCTTAATTTTATTCTGTCAAGGATGGGATCAAGCCTTTGAGTTCTTATAAAGCTGGTGAATTTTGAGATTTCATGGTAATAAGAACTACTTTGTGAGTTTGAATGAGTATGATTGCCCAAATCTTAACCTAGAAGACCTCGTTCCACATCATCACCCCACCCTACCCTACCCTTTATCTTCTATTTTTTCTATACTTTATAGTGGTAGAGGTATGTTGGTGGGTTTTTGTTGGAGACAAATATATTGAAGTATGATTTGTAACTTCATAATGAAAACAATCTTCATATAGATGCAGTGTTAAGACCTTCTATACAACAACCCATCTCTAGAAGCTCCCATGCACTAGCTACCTTTTTCTTGATTTTTAGTTTCATATTGTAGAGATATAGTAGAAATATGTAATGGTGCTGAGAGGAAAGCTTTGAGTAAAAACTTCAAACATGTTGATTCGGCTATACCATTTGAGTGTTCTGATTTTGCAACGGAGACTGTTGACTCCTTTTGTGGAAAAGAGGAATTGATTTGTTAAGCAAATTTCTATTTCAGAGATGGAAATGATCACTAGATGATGTAGGGGGGGGGGGGGGGGGGGGGGTTTCAACTCATGCCCAAAATAAATTAATTTTCTACAAGCTCAATCAAATTTGAGCTGGAATTTAGCTCATTTATGAGCTGGTCTCACTTATTGAACTAAGGGTTAGCTCATTATTTGCTAAGTTTTAGCTCATAGTTATCTTTAATTAAATGTAATTTTTATTATTTTTATGTCCTTAATTAAGTTTGTCTCTTGGAATTCCAAAATGGCTTTTGGAATTCCAAGAAGTTTTGTTTCCCATGCCATGGTTCCTTGGCTTCCACGGTGGGCTGCTGTTTTCCGTGCATGGCTCCTTGGTTCTCACGGTGGCTGTTGGTTTTCTGAGCTGGGTGGGTTTTCCTGTGGCTTTGGCGCCTCGGTTCCGTGCGGCTCCTTTGGTTCCCGTGGTTACTCCTACGGTTCCTGGGCTGGGCTATTTTTCCATTAAAAGCATGGGGGATTTCCGTGGTTGTGTTGCTTGGATTCTTGTGTAAATTCAATGTCGTGTCCTTTTGTATTCCCCCTTTCATACCTATAAATATGAGGGGTTTGTTATGTTTTAAAAAAGTGAATGATATGTTATTTTTGGAAAAGTAAACCTGCGGGTTTCTTGGAAAAGCTTGCGAGCTTTGTCCACCTTCTTTTCCTCATCCCCTATGGAAATCTTGTGAGCTCTTTCCACCCTTCTTCTCGGGCTTCTAATCTCTTTCGTCTCTCCGCAAGTTTACACCTCACATGTATCCCTCTTCTCTAAGTGAAGCAATTTTAGGGTGTCTGTCTTATTTGAGTTTTGTTTAAGTGTCAAAATTATAAAATCGTCGTTTGTAGTTTTTAATTTCTGCTGCTTAGTTTAATTTGAAATGTAAGAGTTTGCTCGTCCTCAATTTTCAAGCGTTTTCGTCGTGGTCACTTTCGTTTGCCGGCGGAGGTCCTCAGGTCCCCCATCCCCCGGTTTTTTGCCCACATCACTAGAGTATTACAACTTCTACATATGATTTTTTTCTTTTTACTAGAACCCTTGAAATTTTATTAGTATTTTATCCGTAACTTCATCTGCCTTTCCTTATATTTTTCTCTTTTACATGACATGAAGTACAAAATGGGAGCCCTTATGTTGCTAAGACTATTTTCTATCTCTTTTACCTTTTTTTTCTAAGGGATATTACTGGGGCAATGACTGGATCAAGGTTTAGTGGTGATTGCAATTCAAGAAAGAATGTTAAGACTATTACAATCATGCCTGGATTTATAAAAATACCGTTAATTCTATTTTCTCCAAATCTGAGTTGTGTCATAACTTCTCGGGTATGTTAAACTTCTCAACTATTTTCATTTTCACTCCCTGAACAAGAGAGAGGGCACAATTATCATCTAAGCTTATGATATTATGCCAATAAAGCATGCTATGCTTAGATTTTGTGTTTTTAAGTGAACCTGCAGTGTCTATCATGCATATTATCTGCACAATCAAGACTGCTACCTTTTTAGAAGGATTGTATTTCTTATATTTATACATCTTATACCATTCATCCTCATATTTGAATGATTGTGATTTAAAATATATATCAACTAATTAAATATGATATTGGGAATTGAAAAGGAGGAGGATCTATTTTAAATCTCAATCATTCAAAAGATGTAAATGGATGACATATGATCTTTGAAGATAGAAGTTTATTCTTCTAAAATTATAATTCTCAATAATGCATGTCATACATAGATTTTGTACTTTTAATTGAACCTCAAATCTGCTGCAATATCTGTTATGCATATTATCCACACAAGTTAGACTACTGCGTTTTTAGAAGGATTGTTGCTCTTTTCTTTATACAGCTTATAATATTCGTCCTCATATTTGAATAATTGAGATTTAAAATAGATATTAACTAATTAAATATGATATTGGGAATTGAAAAGGAGGATAATCTATTTTAAATCTCAATCATTCAAAGATATAAATGGATGGCATATGATCTTTGAAGATAGATGCTTATTCTTCTAAAATTATAGTTTTCTAAATCTCATATGAAAATTAATTGCATCTTGTTCTGCAATTAGTAATTCAAGTATCATTCATATTTATATCCTATTTTGTTATTATCTAATAGGATGTTTAGGATAGTTGGTTGTATCAAATGAAGTTCAGTATTTGTCCCTGTAACTTTTTTTTTTTCTCTTTTTCTTTCACCCGTTGCACCAATCTACCTTCTTCCTTCCTTTATTTCTTCATGAACAACTATTGATACATTATGATAATGTGACATTGACTTTGAGAGCTGATGTTTTACTTTCTTGAGTTCATTCTTCAGTGGAAGATGTAAGTGACCTGTGGCCAAGTGTTAAGGAGGGATTTGAAGAACGCTTGCCTCTAAAAAAGGCTCTTCTTAGTAACAAAACTCGAAACACTGTCAATGTTGAGAATTTATCTGCAGAGTTTATATTAACAACTGATTCAAGGCTACGCAGTCGCTTTTCACAAGAACTGTCTGTCTTCTGGTTCCGGGAACCATATGCAACTGTTGTTCTTGTTACTTGTGAGGTACATGATAAATCTATCTCGTTATTTCACAGAACTTACATTTTTTTCCTCTGAAATCATATTCTGTTGAAATACATTTTCTATTAATATATTTTCTTCTTGTTGTCTACAGGATCTTGATGAGTTCAAGACAATTCTAAAGCCTCGACTAAAATTAATTGTTCAAAATGATGAGCGAGAGTGGTTTATTGTATTTGTGTCAAAAGCTCACCCCAACAATGATCAAGCAACTAAGATGGCTAAAAAGATATATGCTAGACTTCAGGTTGATTTTAATTCGAAAAAGAGGGAGAGGTATAACACATGTTTACTTTATTACATCAGGAAGCAAATTGTATTGATGTTTGTAGTATAGCAAAGTAAGCACTTCCGTTTGAAATAAATATATAATTTTCAATTAAAATTACCATTCAATGGACACTAAATGGTCTTCTTGACCAATTCATAAATTAACTAGACCAATTCCTAACATGAGGAACAAAAATTGATTAGACCAATTCATAAATTAACTATTCACTCTTTTTTTTTTTTTTGGTGCTAATTCTTTTAGCGAGCATGTAGCTAGCCTGGATTGGTTCATTTCCAGATTTTTATTGGTCTGTCATCGAATTCAATTTTTAGATTTGGACTCTTTCACGCCCAGGTGTTGTAAATTGGACTTGCAAGGACCTGATGCAAACTTTTGGGAAGATTTGGATTCTAAAATAGTTGAATCTATTAGGAATTCATTAGATCGTCGCATTCAATTTTATGAGGAGGAAATTCGCAAGCTCACTGAACAGCGTTTTATGCCAGTCTGGAGCTTCTGTAACTTCTTTATTTTAAAGGTGCTGATATAAATGATGTTTGCTACTTAGGCAGAAGTTATTATTGTTTATATACTTGTTATTTGGAACTTCGCTTTTTAAGTTGGATGCTACATAATTTGCAGGAAAGCCTAGCGTTCATGTTTGAGATGGCTCATCTTTTTGAAGATGCCTTGCGTGAATATGATGAACTAGAACTTTGCTATTTAGAAACAGGTTCCAATCCGCCCTACTTCTTCCATATTGTTTGAAAACTACAAGGACGAATTTGGAGTTTTGCGTGCATGTGAATATCTGAAGATGCATTTAAATTATTCCAAGAATTTATCATTTAACTTAGGAGATTCATTCCAACCTCGTTGTTTTTTGATATTCTTAGATTTGTATGAATTGGTATTTTTCTACTCAATATTCAGTGCAGTTTTAGGTTTTATATTGCATTCTGTAATGATTTGGGAGTTTTTTTTTTTGTGACGGTGGGAGTGTTTATATGCCAGTGACATATCGAGCTGTTGCTTTTGTTGCAATATTTTCAATTGCTTGATTGTCTTCTTTTAATGGCATTAACCCCAGTTCTAAAAGTCATTAATCTGGAAAGCTGACTTAAGTACCATGATATTTGGCATTACATGATGTCATTATTGATAGAGATATAACTTGAAAGTTTGTGTTTTGAAGAACTATCATGCCTATCTCGTATATTTAAAGCAAGAATGGAATATAGATGGTAACTCGAAAATTTGAATACATAATTGCCCTATCAGTATCCAATTTCACTTGTTTTTTTTTACTTTGTTTTGAGCAATATGGATTATAATATTTAAAGTTGGAAAACACATGGTGGTATCCTAGAATACCCTACAAACTTGAAGGATGAGATTCACAAAGCCATATTCTTACTTACTGCTCTTCCCCAGTGGTGAGAATGAAACTTTTTTGATGGTCTCAGGATGTGAACCGGTAGTTTTACGCTTAAAAGAGGATAATTGGGAATCGTTGGTTGGTTTCTATTAGCTTTCTACTATATTTGTAAAACGTGCTAGTACCACTTGATTTAGTATTTCATGTAGGATGGCACTTACAAATGAGCTCACTGTTTTAAACAATTGGAGCTTCTGTTGTTTTAAATTATCATTATGATCTTCTTGTTGACACTAGCATATACTTTTAACATTTTTTTATATCATTAATGAATCTTCTAATTAAACAGTTTAGCGTGATTCAAATTTACTGTAAGTGATACTTTTTTCGATATACGTACAAGTTGTCTTTATAAATTTAAGAACTACTTTGAATATTAGAGTTTTCATGCAAGTTTGCTGCTTATTTTATCCATGGATATTTGATATTGCCTTCTAATCCAAATTGTTTTTTTTATTTTATCTTGGTTTTGCTATTTAAACATAGGTTAGCCTATTCTAGCATCTTTTTCAATTATAAACCTTCATTTCCAAAGCCATCATGTTGATTCTACCAATAAATATAGAATAATGATGTGAAATAAAAGAATCAAAACAAAATATGACTCTTTCTTTCTTGGAGTTAGTGTATTTATGTAATTGATGATTCTAGGGAAATTTGAACTTGATGTGAAAACTACATATATGGACATTGTGGAAATTTTCAGAGGTATTTTGAAGGATATTTCCACTTTTATCAGGTAAAGGGAAATTAGGTCTTCATTCCTTCAAATCATAGTAGAGAAGTACCCCTTCTTTTAGAAATTATTGCTATTAGCTCCTTATTGAATATTTTCGACAGCCCTTAGTCTGAGGAAGGGCAACTGATGGTTGCATTTAATTCTTATTATAACTAGAAACAATAGACAACTGTTTCATGCTTGGTAGTTAAATTGATTAGAGGAAGGCCTTTTTTTCTATGTTTCTGTGAGTTTATTCACCACCAGCTTCTGCAGTATCCTTGTATAATCGATGAGAGTACCCCTCCAGATTTTTAACACACCAGAAAAAGGCATGATAACAAAATTTGGCCTGATGCTAGTCCATTGAAATCGAATAATTTGTCGTTAAAGATATTACATGCACATCTTTTGATAACTTGGTCTTTCTGCATAAGAGCTCAATTTCAAGTTTTCAACACAGTTGTTAAGATGAGGTTGATCCCAACTTGGTTGACACCTCAATATCCTCGTTTTCATTGACAGAAGTTCAGAATAATCAAATTTTAATTTGAAGACATGTATTTGCAGGAAATCTGCATGTTATTTCGAGCTAATGTCATCTTCAAGATTGTACCCTATGTTTGTATATCTTACTTTTCCCATAAGACTTGGTGGTATTTATTAAAATTATTCAGTTAGTTATACATAAAAAGGCTGGAGTAGCTCCAGTGGCAGATAAGATTAGAGAGAGTTGCCTTATGTGGTTTGGACACATAAAATATTGACCTTCCGATGACCCGGTTAGGAGAGTGGATGTATTAGATTTGACCTATGTTAAGAGAGATAGAGGTAGACCTAAAAAGATTTGGTTAGAATATATTAGAAATGATCCTGTTTTTACTATATTTAAATGAGAATTTGATTCTTAATAGGACACAATAGAGAAAAATAATTCATGTAGTTGATCCCACATAGTGGGATCAAAGCTTGATGTTTTTTGTTGTTCAGTTAGTTATTATACTTCACTCCATGACTCCACACTTCGAGCATCTATGAAATTCTGTTCTCTTTTTTCTAGAAACTGTTTTTGAATATTAATTTTATTGAATCAACTCCTATGAGCACAGGATAGCTATTCAGCTTCTCTCCATCTTTTTCTTTGTTATTACAACCTTTTAATGTGTTTTGGTAAGTAAGAATAAGAAGATTGGCAAAATTTGACTTTGATGTTGCTTTAATGAAGGTGCTTCAATTTCTAACGTTTTTGCATAAATTGAATGTTTACCCTGCTAGAAATGAAGAAAAAATAAATTTAAACTCTGAAGTCGAAAACTTTGACAGGATTGTGCTGCTTTGTAGATCATGTATGATCTCCTTTTTTATTATATTTGCTAGATCACAACCTAATTATATGCAACAAAGTCACTAATTTCTATTATTTTTCAAACATGCAGTACATACTTCCAAACAGAGAGATTTTGGAGGTTTGGAGCATGCAGATGATCAGGCTGCTCTACTTAATCCTGGATTTAAACCATTAACTCAAGTTGTTCAGGATGATTCATTTAGAGAATTTGAATTTAGACAATATCTGTTTGCATACCAATCAAAGGTTTGTGCATTAGTAGTATCTATTCTTGCTTATATTTCAGACTAAAAATGCATGATGACTTATAACTCGGATTTTTGAAGGCAGAACTGCAAAATACACAATTGTGTATTCATCCATACATCAATTTATTTATTTTATTGTTTTTTTCAGGAACACATTTATTTTTCAGCATGCCGTGTCATTCAGATTTGTAAAGACATTACATGCAAGACACAATTGTGATTTCATTTTTAATTGATTATATTTAATGTATTTTGTTTATTTATAGGGAGAATATTTATTTTTCAGCATGCTTTTCTTGTTTATGATTCTTTAGCGCCCTTCAAAGTGCCAATTTTTATCATTTTATAGAGACTTGTCTATAACTATAATCGCAGGATCTTTTGAATTCTAATTGATTTTCCTGCTACCCTGAATTTGCAGTGTGCGGAAGCTTTATTTTTTGTTTGGTCTTCAAGTGGCATCTTGATAAATTTTTCTCAAATCATCAAATTTGTTTCACTAAGAACTCATTATTTTGAATTATTGATGGAAATCTTCACTTTTATTTTCATGGGAAGCATCACATTAAACATTAAATCCTACACAATCTTATTTATTTTTTCACAAGTTGTTTCATTTTATTTTGTTATTTTCATAATTTAAAATATGCTAGCGATGATGACTGAGAGTGGGCTGTTTTTTCTTTTCTAGCTTTATTTTAGTTTCATATGTTTAGCATAATTTTAGTTTTGATTCAGTCTAGAGAAATTTCACAAAGAATTTGGTTGTGGTTGGCATAGTTTGAGTTAGTTTTGTTGGGCTATTTCTAAGATTGAATATTGTAATTCACAATATTCATAAAAGCAGAATAATCATTAGTTGCTGTTTAAAGTGTACCTTATGTTTGAATCGGATTATCTGGTGCTACTTGCATTTCATTTGACTTGACATTGTTTGATATTTTAGCTCATAATTCCTGCTATTTTTATCCCATTTTTTTCTTTTGGATTTCACCACTATTGGCGCTATTAGATGCACTTATGTTAAATGATAATGAAATAACCGATCTGTAGCTTTCCAAAAGGATTTCTGGATAAGACTTCATGGTATTTATTTTAGGGCTGAAAATGAGGATTGAATATTGAATTTAGTTTGAACTTTAATCATGCTGATTTTGTGCAAACAAAATCAACTAACCAGGAATGTTACCTATAGGTAGATACTTAAGGCATATAATTTGGGGACAGTTTTTGATTCAATTAAACATGTGGTTCTTGTTTCAATCTTGGTGTTCATGTTTGATATGATTCCTTCTAGTGCGGTAAATGTGCAGTTACCTGATTACTGGAGGAGCCATCTCCTTGCTGGGTGTGATGCCTAGAACTCCTTCCTTTTACTGTTTTTTAAATAATTTGTTATTTGGTTATTTAATACTTTTAATTTTGATGATACTCTTAATTTTGATGAAAAAAGTGATAAAAAATTAATTTATTAATTTCATTTTTTTTTATCATTTTATCATCAATTGGTTTTAAATTCTCCTTTCTTTTTCATTTAAGGGAATTGAGTTGTTGAATTAATTAATTACTTGTGATATGCGAAACCTCAATTTTTCTTTGCATGAAAGCATCTCACCCATCATTATTTATGACTTGTTCTACAATAAATTTGATGTAGAACGGGTAGGGAGAAGGAAGTTTCTCCTGGTAAAGGATAGGATTGCACGTTCTCAAACCTCTTCTCTTACAATCTGAAAATAGTATCAGATTATCAATCAAGAAAACCTGAGATGGATTTCTCATTTTCTAATGCTGGATGTAGGGGTGGAGGAGAGCTTAGCTTTATGACGGAAAAGTGCAGTTACAGATTTTGGAAGAGGATTTATTTCTGCAATTAGAGGAGGGAAGACGGTGATAGGGAGAGGGAGTTGGAGAAGGGGTGGGGCCTTGCCTAAGATCTCCATTAGGAAATAATTAAAACAAGGCTGGAAAAAGTCGGCCCAGGCAAAAGTAAGTTAAATTATTTCCAAATGCTAGGGTGCTAGAAATATATCCTAACTCCTTCCGGTGGTATGCATTTAAGAGAGACTTTAATTGCAATTAAAGTTTTTAACTGCAGTTTTAATTAGGAAATGTTATTTTAAATATTTGGAATTTCAAATATTTAATAAGAGCATTCCTAAAATAGATTTGATAAATTAGGAAAGATTTTGAATTTTAAAGATTTGATCAAAACTCAAAATTTTAATTTGAGCATGAGGCGTGAAAATGAGGGGAGAATTAATGCATTCAATGCCAAAAAAATAAACTAATATGAAAAGATTAATTTTCAAAATTTTTTTTTATCTAAATAGGGTTTAGAAATTAGGCAACATCAAATTTAAATAAATTTGAATTTGAATAGGATGTTACCTAAAATATGAAAACTAATTTAGGAAAGGCTTATGGCAATGGAGAGGAAAGGAAACCAAGGGGATGGCCGGCGGCTTGTCTTGGTCGTGAGAGGTGGTTTCTTTGGTGGAATCTGAGGTGAGCTTTGGTAGGAGGGATGGGGTGGTGGTTGGTGGTGCGGATGGCCGAAAGGAGGGGGACGGTGAAGAGGAGTAACGACGATGAGCAAAAAGAAAGAACAAAAAAAAAAAAAAAACAAGAGACAAAATATTAAAGATACAACCGCGAGCCCGGAATCCTGCGGCTGACGGGTAACGTTGCCCTTCTTAGGGATTCACGCCACGAACCCGGACCCACTGCGGCTGTGATATAGGGATTTCACTAACGTTCTTCCCAAAAACCAAGTGCAAAAACACATTTTATTTTCATCTTACAAGAGCAAATGCTATATATAGGCCTTAAAAGAAACTAAAAGCATTTTGTCCCTTGGGCTTCTAAAACAAATCCCTTAAGTAAGGGTAAAAAAGAAAATGCATAATTAAATAAAAATCATAATAAAATAAGATAAAATGAAGAGATCTCGGCCGTGACTTCAGCTCCTCCTCGGATCTACGGTTGGATGTCCGCATCAAAATTGGTTTCAAAGTCGTTATATTAATTTGTTACTCAAAAGGGGCTAATTATCAAAGTAATTTGGCAGGTTGGAAAAAGAATGAAATTTTAATAACTTTGCAAAATGAGCTAATTGGATTGTTGAACAAACAAAATCAATTTAGTGATGACTTTAACATGGTTAAAGCATGAATGAACAAACTAAAAGCTAGTTGTGTTTATTCACGTCAAACTAAAATAGATCTAATTATATTGATGAGCACGCTTGAATGTTAATTTTGATAGGAGACATGAGAATTATCTTGATAGACAATTTAGGGTGTCTAATAAGGTGATTTATGAAAGTTATGAATATTGAAATTTTGGCATAGATGATTACATAACCAGAAAAATTAAAATTGATCCTAATGTTTTTATTGTTGATCATTTGATATTGATAGTTTCTTTAAATGAATGTTTTTATTGATTGATCATTGATATTGATAGTTTCTTTAAATGCTAAATTATAAGTGCACTTCGCAAAGATCAAGTTAACTGATCAAGTTAAAATTTATTGGATGAGTATGGAGATGCTGAGACGTTGGGAAGGGAATCTATAATAGCTTGGCTGAAATAAAAGAACTTATGAAAGATAAATATGTTCCTTAGTTATATTATGATGGATTACTTAATAAATTTAATTTGCTAAAGCAAGGGAATAATGTTAGGCCGGTTCTCACTGAACCGGCCCAGCCGGCCCAAGGGGGGTCAGCTATGGTTTACAGGAGGTGGACAAAACCGCCCCCTTAGATTTGCTGCCAAGCCTTGTGGACCCCATTAGGCAGACCAATTAGGGAAGGAGAGGAGGGCGGCCAGGATTGGGAGGGAAAATTTAATTAGGAGTTTGAAATTAGGGAATTAAGGTATTAAATAGGTGGAGTTGTAGGGTTAGGGCATGCTTTGTTTTGTGGCTGTTTTTGGAGTTCTTGTTCTTGGTGTCTTGGGCCCTGGGGGATTGGGAGAGAACGATCCTCCTCTCAAATTGAGGATCAATTGTATCTTGCTTTATTTCTTCTGTTAGTTTTATTTTATTCAATAAAAATCACTGTTTTGTTGTTCTTTCCATTGGATTTGTGGAGCACTTTGCTGTTTTTGTCTTTATTGGTAGGATTTACATGAAATCTTCAAGTGTTTCTTATCGAATAAATATTTTATTGAATATATGAATAAATTAGAAATATTGTTTTTGCATTCTGAGAAAATAGAAGATTTGAAAATCACAATCTTTATGTTTAAATCTAATTTAGACCTGATACAACGAGGGATTGAAATCTCACCACATTCCATCAATTGAGCATGCTTTTCAACTTGCATTAGGTTTTGAACAATTGCTTCAATTTTTTGCTTCTAAGTGAGTTATTACATTTCTAGGGAGTCTATCATTTTGTCAGAGCAGTCAAGTTAAATCTATTACGCCTAATATTATTGAGGATGGTAACTAAATTCAATAAGGAGATTAGTGGGAAATCAGCTGTATTTACATCTACGTCAAAGATTTCTGCAAAGATATATTTGAAGTGTCATTAAACTAGGCATTATGCTGATGAATGTCCTATAGGAATTTGCATATGAGTGTGGGGAAGGAAGAAACTGTGATTAATAATTCTAATGATATTTCAGTAATTCAATAAGGAAATTAGTGATTTTGATGTTGCTTTAATTGACAATAACATATGTAGATATAATTGATATTTTTGTGCATCAAAGATGTCTAATTCTAATTCAATTGGCTAATTATACCGATAGAATATGGTGTGATGTGCTGCCTGAGGACATTGCTCATATTATTTTTTGGTAGAACTTACTTTAGAACTTAAATGTTACTTATTTTTGGCAGTCCAATGCACATGCTTTCAATATTAATTGGAGAAGGATATTTTAAAACCTACAAAGTCTAAGGGTAAATTTGAATCCTCATAAGCATTTAATGTTCCCAATGAAGTGAACAACTCTTTAAATATTCTTATTAAACGTGCATTTTAGAAAGATCGTAGGAAAGAGGTTTCAATCTTTGCCTTAGTAAATATGGAAATGAATAATGTGGCACCTAAATGTATGACGTTGCTTCATGATGTTAATCAAACATAGATGATTTTAAAGAGACAAATTGATGAATTTCTTAAGAAGGGATTTATGAAAGGCATAGTAAATGTGCTATTTCTGCTTTGCTTATATTCAAAAAGGATGGTAATTGGAGAATTTGTGTAAATAGTAAATCTACCAATAAAATTATGGTTAAATATATATTTTCTATATATGGTTTGGATGATATGTTGGATATAATGAATAGTGCTATGAGATTTTCTAAAATTTGTTTGAGTGTATATCATCAAGTTAGAATAAGGGAAGATGATGAATGTAAGATCACTTTTAATACTAAAGATGAATAATATGAATGATATTCCTTTTAGATTAACTAATGCATTTAGTACTTACATAATGAATCGTGTATTTTAACCTTTACAACAACAATAACAAAATCAAGCCTTTATCCCACTATGAGGGTCGGCTACATGAATATTTTCTCCATTATGTTATGTTAAGAGTCAAGTTCTGATTTAAATTTAATAAAATAAATAATATTTCTAATATTTTCTAACCAAGTCTTTCATGATTTTTTTTGTTTATTTAGATGATGTTTTAATTTTTTGCATGAAACAAGATGATGGTTTGCCGCATTGTAGTAAAATATTTGATTTTTTACAATCTAAAAAGTTATATTTGAATTGATATAAAATTTCTTTGTGACTCCTTTTGTGATCTTCTTTAGATTTGGTGTATTAGAAGATGGATTAGTTGTTTACTTTGATAAGATTAAAGTGATGAATGGTTGTGTTAGGAAAAACTTGGAATTCCCCCAAGTAAAACCTAACTATCTTGATGAAATCAATGAGAACGATCCACAAATCCAAAGGAAAAAAAATAATTTTATTGCGATAATCAAACTAACGGAAGAAAAATAACAAGATACAATTGATCCTTTATTCGAGAGGAGAATCTATCTCTCCCAAATCTCTAGATGCCGTTAGAGCCCAAAAACCTAAATCTAAGAGATCTCAAATTTCAACCAAATTCAAGATGCCCTAATTCTAGGAAAACAAACTATTTAATGCATGTAATAAAAAAGGAAATCTCTAAACAATCCTTACATTCAAATTTCCTCCTAACTCCCACAAAAATCCTTCCTAAACAGCTCCATTGGACTCAGACTGTCCGATCGACATGTACAAGAGAGGCGTAACTTCCGCTTGAGCCTGTCCCGTGTGGAATGGATGGACCGGTCCAATGGACCGGCTTAACAGGTTGATCAAAATCTACTAATATACATGATTTGACAATTTTTTATAGATGATTCATTAAAGTGTTTAGTATTGTTATAGCTCCTACTACAAATTATCTTAAAAGTTGGAATTTAATGAACTAAATTTGTCACTTATGGTATTTATTTTAACAAGGTGCTTGAGTGTTTTTTTGATGCGTCTGGAGTAGGTATTGGAGGAGCATTGAGCCTTGAAGGGCATCTCATGGTGAGAAATTAAATAAAGTTAAGGGGTTGTTTGGTTGGATTTCAAATGAGTCTAAAGTATTCCAAATGCAGGGGTTTTTGAAAATCTTGATGTTTGGTTGGATGAAAAAGGAATACAATGATAAGTAAATGTAGTGTAAATCATTCTAGTTTACCTAGTTTTGATGGAGAATGACACCTGTCGCTACTGGCCACCGCAAACAAGCTCGCTTGATCTCAACCGGCCACTACCGCTGCCATTCGCTGGCCACCACCACCACCACCACTACCACGACCATCGTCGTCCATTTCCACCCAGTGCCGGCCACCGGCCCCCACCGCCGCTAGTCATCTCCACCAGTTGACACCTGCCGCTGTTGGCCACCACTACTGCCGCAGATCACCACCACCAACCATCATCACCGTCGGCCACTGCCGCCTCCACCAGCCCTCGTTTTCCGCCGCCGCCGCCGCCACCTACCGATCGCCATCATCTTTAGATTTTACACTACATTCATTTTACTTCAAAAAAAAAAAAAAAAAACATTCAGCTGAATTTACTTTACACATCCAAACAACTCCAAAATATTCTTTTTACACTACATTCTTTTTTTAGCTAACCAAACATCCCCTATGTAAAAATATTTAAACACGATATAGAATTCGTTGTTGTTGTGCAACTTATTTGATACTGGAGACATTATTTGTCACCAAAAGAACTTGTCGTATATTATGATCTTCAAGCTTTAAATTATTTGATTTCTCAAAAAATTTAGGGTGTAGGCATGCCATGTAGGGTAGCTTTCCACATGAATATTCTTTTTCCCTTAAACATGGATATTGCTCATATGATAGATCTGCTGATGCTTTGAATTATTTGTCTTTATGCATATAATGTAGGTTTAGGTTATTGTGTTTGATCATGTTGGAAGGGAATATCTTACATTTAAGCTTTTCAATCGAATTTATGAAGACTTAAATAATGACTCATCTTTGCTTAACAAAGATTATTTATATAAGGTTACTCATCTTTGTATCCTAATTCATTATTGAGAGATTTTTTTGATTTTAAATTGACTTGTTCTTTATTAAAAAAATTATGGTCAAATTGAAGTGGTTAATATAAGCGCATGAGGATGTTATATTATCTGATAAAAAATCATGCATCTCCGTGAAATTTGATATTAATTATGACTGAATAAATTGGTTTATTGCATGAGTTCATTTGAGTATCAACCTAAAAGATTATGGATTTTGTTGACCTATTTGAAGAATTTAAGCATGGTGCTCTAATCAGTTGTACAGTATATATGCATGATCTGTATGAGGATATTCTAAAATAAATGGCTATTAATGGCCATTAATTATGATAATTACAAGCTTCCTCCTAATTTGAACGTGCAATATGTTTTAATCATTTTATAACTTTTGCAGCTATTATTCAAATTATTTCGTGCTGTTGAGGTTGCTTCAAGGGGCTATTCATTTATAATTAACTTCTCAAAGACTCTAGCCTTGTATGAAGTATGGTTAGACCTTACTCTCTCTTTTTATTTCTTTTTATTCAATAGCTTCATGAAATTTTAACATGATTTCTTTTTTCGTTGTATATTAGTTTGACTTCCAATGAATGTCCATTTCTATCTTTTTGCAGAATTTCCTACCATTTTGCTTCCGAGAAGTATGGGTGATAACTGCTTGTTTAGCCATGATCAAATCAACTGCTTCTCATTTTGATGGTTCACATGCAACAGCAGATGGGAAGGAGTTTTTTCGTCTTCAGGGTGACCTTTACTCGCTCAGCCGGGTGAAGGTAATTTGTCTATTTATTATTTTTGAATATAGCTTTAATACTTGTTTGAAGAGCACATCTGCTAGACTTGACTGCCCATGGCATAATTATTTTGAAGACATTTTACTGGAGCATTTTGCTTATTTGCAAATAGGCAGTAAGAGCTGAAGTAATGCAGAATTTATCCTTTGAAAGATGGTATTTTGATGTAGAACGGGTAGGAGGATTGAAGCGTAAGGATCTTGAATCTTGAAGAGCAAATCGTCCCAAAAATCTGCAACAATTCCTTTCAGGAATTCTGAAATATCTCAGATTTTCCTCTCAAAAATCTGAGAGAAAATCTAGCTCTCAGTGTGGGGAAGAAAGAACTAGCAGGAGCAAATTTATGGGTGTAAAGTAGAAGAGAAATAAAGGTGGAGAGAAGGTGTGGGAGTGAAAGGGAGAGGCGGATGAGAGGAAAGAATAACTCCTAAATTCCTTTTTTAAAATTCTGAAAATAAATTCAGATTTTGGAACCAAAATCTGAGAGAAATCTCAGGATTCTAGGCTTAGGAGCAAGGGGAATTGGAAGGAGAATTCAAGCTTTCATTCCAGCAAGACATTGAAGTGGGAGAGAGGGAATTTGAGAGGGAGAGGTGGTCGGGTAAGAGAGAAAACCAGGAAACCGGGATTTAATTCCAGAAATAACATAAACAGGATTTGGAAAGGAATTAAATCGGTAGTGGGGCCTTGAGATTTCGGCCAAGGGAAAATCTCAGATTTTTTGAGTTATTTCCAAAGAGTTTTTGAGTGGATGAGGGAATTAATTAGGAGCATTAATTGACTCTTAATTAGGCAAAGGAAGGAGGAAGAGGGGGCCGGTCTAGGAGAGAGGGAGGGAGAGGGGTTTGATTTCAAATAAGTGGGCCCCAATTACTTAAGTGAATTAATCCTTAAATCTGAAATTAAATTTCTTAAAGCTACGATTAATTTCTTAATTAAAGGGAGGAAATTGAGGGGGCATTTAACTCATGTAAATTTGAATTTTGAATTTGAAATTCAAAAAGCATGCAATCAAATCCCTTAATGAAGCATTAAAGGAGAGGGGACCACCGAGGGGGCCGGCGACATTAATGGGCAAGAGGGAATTTGGGGATGAGGTGTCATGCTTGCATAAATGTAAATTTAGGATTAGGAAAGTAATTAACCAAATCCAATTGAATTTGAAATTCAAAAGAATTGATTTAAGAACTTTCCAAAAATAGAATGACAAATTAGGAAAACTTTTCAATTGTCAAATTTCATGAATTTGAATTTGACAGCTACCCAAGATTTGCTCACCCAAATTCCAATTGATTTAAATTAAATGCTTTCCTAATTTAGGCGAGCTAAATTAGGAAATAAATTTTGAATTTCAAATTTAGATAATTTGAATTTCAAATTAAGTCCAAATGTCATTCACCCCAAATTAGAAAACTCCAGAAGGGATTAGCCGTGAGGTGGAGAGGGGAGGAGGAAGAAGATGACTAATAGGAGCAATAAGAAGGAACAAAACAAAAACAAAGATCGAAACAAACGATAGAAGATACAGGATAAAAACACGAGCATTGGACTCTTCCGAAGACTGACGGGTGATGCTTTGCCCTTCTCCAAGGGACTTCAAGTCACGAGCCCGGACCCATCCTGCGGCTGGTTAAAATTCCGATTCCTCCCATAGGAATCTCACTAACGTTATCTCAAAAGAACACAAGTGTGGAACACAGTTTTTTATATCAATAATCCATCCCTATTACAATAGCTTAAGGCCCTATATATAGGCTACAACATAAGAAAACTCAAATTACAAAATTGCCCCTTGAGCCACAACACTCATATAAACTAACCTAGGGGTAAAACAGGAAATACATCAAATAAGAACTAAAATTCAAAAAAAACTTATAAATGAAGATTTAAATAATAGCCGTCGATTTACGACGCCTCCTGTGATAGATGCGCCAAATCTTTGTACCGATGTCCGCATCATATTTCGTACTATTGTGGGAATTGCTCTACCACAAACTCTTGAATTGCTATTTTGTTATCTTTGAGGTTTGTCATGGTGCAGTGTTATGCTGAAAAATTCTATGTAAGATTTTGAACTTGTGATGTAGGACATCTTAGAGTCTGGCGCTAGTTATGTGGGACATCTTAGAGTCTAGTATTTTTTAATACAAATTTATGATAAGATGAATAAAATCATGTACAGATATGCAAAATCGAAGTTTTCAAACCCTTAATTTGGACAACTATGCATTATTTTATTGGAAAAATGAAAATACAAAAAAATCTGATGCATATGATAATGTAATATTCTTCTATCAGAAATAGTGCATGGAAATTTAGAAGCATGAAAACCATATATGCAATTGAAAATTATGCTGTTGTCAAATTTTACATTGTATCAAATTTGATAAAACTTAATCACATATAAAGACCAAAGACTAGAAATATTGTAAAATCAAGCCTCATTCCGTACAAGAGGCAATTTTTCCCGAAATTCTTCGATCTCCATTTACACTGGAGAAAACTAGAAGGAATTTCATCCAAATTAGAAATGTATTGAATTCAAGCAGAATCAAAATAGAGTGTTTTAGATATGTCTTAAAATCGCTTATTTATAACAACGATTAAAAAGGCGGAAGAGGCGTACGCACTGAGACGCGACTTAAGGCGAGGCGAAGCATTTGCGCGTTGAGGCTTACGCCTCGTTGGATTTGGCGGAGCGTGCGCTTATTTCGCATGGGGCGTAGGCTTCGATTCGTAACACCTCGAAGCGAAACGAGGCACCGCTTCGATTTGTAAGTATATAGACCGAGCGGTGAGAGTCGTATAAGAGTCGAGTATTAGGGTAACATACCTGCTTCTGCTTCGGGTGAGAACTGAAAGGCGAACTCCGCCAACTTGGACGACCACATTTCGGTCGAGTTCGAATATAGCTGGAGGCGATCGAAGGTAACGATTTATTTCTTCTTCTTCTCTTGCTTCCCGTAATCTTCCCGTCATTTTCTTCATGTCTCGCTTCTTCTTCTCCAGCTTCTTGTAATCGAAGGTTCTTTTTTCATGGCTAGGTAACGATCTTTCTTCCCATTATTTGCTTAATGTCTCGCTTAGTCAGAATGTACATGCTCGGTACCGCTCAGTACATGCTCGGTACTGAACAAGTACACACTCGGTACTTAGAGGTACATGCTCGGTACCGAGTCGGTACCGCTCGGTACACGCTCAGGTCGAACCCCGCCAAGGGGGCAGCGCCCCCTTGGACCCCCGTCAGACTGGTATATTTTTGTATTCATGTTGTTTTATTATTGGTATTTGGTAGTACAAATAATTGTTAAAATATATCATATTGTTAGCACGACTAGTGGCACAAGAAGGAAAAATCCTGCATGAAAATATGGAACTCAAGTTGAAGTGTCAGGTGAAGGTTCAAAAAAGGGATATGTTTACATGAAATGTAATTTCTGTGAGAAACGCATAACTGGTGGCGTTAAGAGATTGAAGGATCATCTAGCCTGCACTCATGTCAATGTGGGACCATGTGCAAAAGTTCCTGATGAGGTGAAGAAGGAATGTATAAATTATTTAAAGAAGTTTGCCACCACAAAGGAGGTCACACAAAGAAATATGGAAGAGATGATAGGAAACTCTTATTATGGATCACAGCATGAAGGTTCCAGTACTGGAAGCAATCTAGTTTCTTCTGATCGAGGCAGTCGGGGGCTCATGGATAGATTTATGCTAAATATTGATAACGACGAAAACATAAATACTCAGGATATTCAGCCTCCTACAGCTACAAAAGAACTCAAGAATAGAGTTTGTTTGGATATCGCCAGATTCATCTATGAAAATGGGATTCCATTTGTTGTTAGGAGTCCGTCGTGGATCAATATGTTACGATATGTTGGAAGCTATGGAAGAGGATTACAACTTTTAAGCATGTATGAGTTGAGGACTTGGATGCTGAATGAGTAGGTTATGACAACTTCAAAAATGGTGGATGATGTTAAGAAGACTTGGATTGAGACATGAGTGACAATAATGCCAGATGGTCGGTCAGATATTCGACATAGAAGTATTATTAATTTCTTGGTCAATAATCCATATGGAACAGTTTTTCTCAAATCAGTAGATGCTTTAAGCTTTGTAAAGGATGCACAATTATTGTTTGAAATGTCGGATGAAGTTGTGGAGGAAGATGCCTTAGTAGTACATGTTGTTACTGATAATGCAAGTGCATACAAAGTTGCAGGAAGAATGTTAATGGAGAAGAGGCCTCACATTTACTGGACTCCTTGTGCTGCACATTGTATTGACTTGATGCTTGAGAGGTTGGGGCAGTTGCCTCAACATAAATAAGCCATATTAAAGGCCAAATTCGTTAGTAAGTTTATATACAATCATTCTTGGGTATTCAGCTTGATGAGAAAATTCACTGATAAGAAAATTATTAGACCTGTTGTTACAAGATTTGCTACTACATATTTTACATTGCAGAGATTCAAGGAGTTAAGACAACCTTTGGAAGCAATGTTTGCTTCTGAAGAGTGGGATAAAAGTTCATGGGCCAAAAAACAAGAAGGAAAACAAGTTAAAAAGATTGTAATGAAAGACGATTCATTTTGACGCAGTACAAATTATGCTTTGAAGACAACATAACCATTAGTAAAGGTGCTTAGAATGGTTGATGGTGAGAGGGCCCCGGCTATGAGATTTATTTATGAAGCAATGAATAGAGCTAAAGAAGACATTACAAAAGAATTGGGAGGTCAAGAAAGTGCCTACAAAAAAATATGGGATATTTTAGATGAAAAGTGGGATCGACAATTACACCAACACTTACATGCTGCTGCGTACTATTTAAATCCCCAATTTCATTATGATAAGAATTTTCGTGTTGACAAAGAGGTGAAAACTGGTTTGTATGCATGTATGGACAGACTCATTTCTGAAGAAGACTACCTCAAAGTGAATGATCAACTTGAGGATTTTTATTTGAAGAAGGGAATATTTGGATTTAGAGCAGCACAAGCATGTTACAAAACACAATCTCCTAGTATGTTTGTTGTTTGTGTATTTATAATTTTAATGTTAATATTTATGTTTAAGTCTTCAATTTCAACCAATATACATAAAATACTATGTTTGACTTCATGTAGAACATTGGTGGGCTCAGTTTGGAGATTATGTTCCTGAATTGAAAGCTTTTGCAGTTAAAGTTTTTAGCCTGACGTGTTCGGCTTCTGCATGTGAGCGTAATTGGAGTATCTTCAATCAAATTCATACAAAGAGAAGAAATCGATTGGCGGCAGATCGAATGAACAAATTAGTTTATGTTATGTTTAACAAAAAACTGAAAGATAGACATCTCAAATTACAAAATTAAGGAAATATTGAGAATGAAATTGACCCTTTACTTGTTGATGAGTTACAATCTGATGATGAATGGGTTACTCCTAAGAATGCTGATGTATCTGAAGTTGAAGCACAAGGAGAAAGTCATGTCAATGAAGAAGACAATGAAGCAACTACCTAAGTATATAAAAGAAAGAAACAAAGTGAGATTGGAGCTTTAAAAAAATTTAAAGGTATTCTTAAATATAATGAATTATTTTGTATGTTACTATTGTTTCATTTTAGAGCTAATGAAATATTAACTGATATAAGAGATAAAGGAAAAAATATTATAGATGAAGAAGAGTTGGAGGATGACTTTGACATTAATTATGAAGATTCTTCTGAAGACAATCAAAGTGATGATGAGCCTGCTTTGGGTCTTGTTCATAAGGGGATGTTTTATTTTTAAGTGAGTTTATTTTAAATCTTGTATTCCAGTAATATTATCTTAAAACAAATCTTCAAATTCATAGTTGACATAATATTTTGTTATTTTTTGTCATTATTTAAAATTTTAAATTAATTTATTTTAATCGTTTTGAGGCTTAAGCCTCGATCCGCCTCGAGGCGTCGCCTCGCTTAGAAAAAACACCTCGATTCCCGATTTCGCCTTTTAAAACCTTGATTTATAACCACAAAGCCTCCATAAAAAAGTTCAAAGACAAACCACTGAAGAAGCTAATCATATCATTCCTTCTATTGAATAGTTGAAACTTCATGTGTTAGACAATTTATGTTTATGCTTTTGTTGTTGTACTAGACATTTAATACTTACTTTTATTTTGATATTATAAGCTACAAGGCTACAAATGATGTTACTTTAATTTTTTTTGTAATTTCAAATATTATGATTTAATTGTTTTCTTAATTTTGAAGACTAAGAAGATGTCATATGAGTGGAGAATGAGTGTGTTAATTCCTATTTTTAAGAATAAAGGTGATGCACAAGATTGTACGAATTATAGAGGTATTAAGTTAATGTGTCATACTTTAAAACTATGGGAGCGAGTTATGGAGCATAGGTTGCGGCGTGATACTAATGTTTCTCAAAATCAATTTGGATTCATGCCGGGTAGGTCGACTATGGAAGCCATATATTTATTAAGAGGTTTGATGGAGAAATATAGAGAAAATAAGGAGGATCTACATATGATATTTATTGATTTAGAAAAAGCATTTGATAAAGTTCCAAGAGAAGTGCTATGGAGAATTCTTGAAAAGAAAGGAGTCAATAATGCTTATATTCAAATCATTAAAGATATGTATGCAGGAGCTATTACTTGTGTTCAAACACAAGGTAGATTGACCAAGTATTTCCCTATTTCGGTTGGGTTACATCAAGGATCAGCCTTAAGTCCATATCTTTTTGCTTTAGTCATGGATGTTCTCACTAGACATTTGCAAGAGGATGTACCTTGGTGTATGCTTTTTGCTAATGAAATTCTTCTTGTTGATAAGACTAGAGAGGGAGTTGAAGGTAAACTTGAATTATGGAGGTCAACCTTAGAGTCTAAAGGTTTTCGCTTGAGTATATCTAAAACGGAATATATGGAGTGTAATTTTAGTAGTAATAGACCTAGTGAGGGGATTGTGACTTTGGGCTATCAAGTCATTAATAAGAGTACACGTTTTAGATATCTTGGATCTATTGTTCAGAGTGATGGTGAAATAGATGGGGATATTATCAGCAGAATTCAAGTTGGATGGTTGAAGTGGAGGAATGCATCGGGCTTGTTATGTGATAAAAATGTACCCCTCAAACTTAAGGAGAATTTCTATAAGATGGTAGTGAGGCCTGCAATGCTTTATGGTGCCGAATGTTGGCCATTAGAAGGGAAGCATAATACTAAGTTAAGTGGGGCAGAGATGAGGATGCTCAGGTGGATGAGTGGCTTTACCCTTAAAGATAGGATACGAAATGAGCATATGTGTGCAAAGGTTGGAGTAGCTCCAGTAGAAGATAAGATTAGAGAGAGTCGCCTTAGATGGTTTGATCACATAAAAAGACGGCCTTTCGATGACCCGGTTAGGAGAGTAGAGGTATTAGATTTGACTTGTGTTAAGAAAGGTAGGGGTAGACCTAAAAAGTCTTGGTTAGAAAATATTAGGAATGACCTTTCTTTATTAGATTTAAACGAGAATTTGACTTTTAATAGGACACAATGGAGAAAAAAGATTCATGTAGCCGATCCCACGTAGTGGGATAAAGGATTGATGTTGTTGTTGTTGTAATTATTTTCTTAATTTTTATGTATGATTTATAAATTATAATGTCGTATTCACGCCATACCCGTATCCTATATTTTTAAGAATTGACATGTCCCGTATCTGTACGTATCGTATCTATGTCACCGTATCCGTATCGGTGCAACATAGGTTTGCATCAATTATGCTTGACTTTTAAATATTCAGTTGTGATGAATTATTAGATTGGTATTTGTCAATTAGTTTTAGGCAAAAATGTTGTTTTTGTATAGAGCAATCCGTGAGTTATCGCATATAGGCAGATCATATTAATTCACAAGATATCTTTGATATCCACCATCAGTAATGGACATAATTTCATCAGTTAATAGAACTTTTGGCTCAGGATTTACATGATTTTCTGGAAAGGTATTATATGTAAATTTCAAAGTCGGAGATGGAAAGGAAGAATAATCCTTGATTTTGGTTGGTTGTGCATGAGATAAAGTCATATCAACTACATTTAATTTCTTGCCTAAGGACTTTAATTAAACATGTAGTGATAGCAAATAATTTACAAACGGTGTTTGTTTAAAAAGTCTTTGAACTAACCATCTTGCTTAAAAATTTTTAAAATAATATTACAGTTAATTTCTATAATCATTAAATGACAAATATTGCTCTTTGAGTTTATGATTCATATTAGTCCATGAAGATTTTAGTTTAGTTGCAATATTTTGCCAGAAGAATTTAGCAAATCCAACCTAGGGAAGCAGAAATTGTAAGTTATTGTAGAAATCTTCTTAGTTATCGATTTGGTTTGAAAATTGCCTCAGATTATTTCTTCCATTGAATGTAGGAATAAGATAATTAAGTTGATTTGTTCGAAATTATAACATAACTAATTTGATTTAAAATTTATCTTTTGTTGTTTTTTTTGTTAGTCCAGCTATTAAATCCCATATCTAGAACACATTGTGATGCGATGCAATACTACAATCACGGTGCTGTAATGACTTTATTGCAATATTTTCCTAGTGGATTTCCTTGCAATTTGAGTTATATTGCTACTAGTTACGCTTTTTGCTATTTGCACATACTACGGCATCTAAGTGTACCTGTTGTTGCTATTTTCTTTTGGTTGTTTGATACAAAACTTGAGGCATGATATCTTAAAGTCCGGTTTTTCTATTGCAAAGCCATGATGAGATTTACCAATTCACACAATCATTATTCATAATTCACATATCCCTAGCTTGGATAGCGATTCATTCCTTCAGATAAAAATTAAAATACGAAAAATTTGAAACAATAATAATTCAATGGCCGTCTATTATAAATTAACATGCAGACATTTTGAAGCATAAAAGCCATACAATTCGATTAATAAACCATTTATTGATAAAAAAAATCAAATTGTATCAAATTTGACAAGACTCATTCACTAGCGCAAACAAATAATGAGAAGTTAAAGAATATAAAAAGAAGTTCTAATAGATTACTAAATAGCAAAACCAAGTAGCTTGCTTGTACAAGAAGATTAATTTTTTTGAAAATATTTAATCTCCACTTGTACTATTAAGATAACTAAAAGGAATTTTATCTGACAGGGAAGTTATTGAATCAAATTGAATCAGAGTAGAATAGTTTTACACTAGTCTCAGACCCCCATATTGATAATCACACAGCTTGAATTTACAATTAAAACATAGAAGGTAAGTTGACTACTTCACTTGAGATGATAAAACTGGAGGAATTCGTTTAACAGCTAAAAGCAAATCTTATTGATGCGGACATCCAACCGTCCATGCTAATCCGGGAGGAGCTGAAGAACGACGACCGAGATCACTTTGTTTTATTTTCGTTTATTAAGTGTATTTTAATTTAGTTTTGCAATTTCCCTTTTTACCCTCTTGTCTTATGTAAGCCCAAGGGGCGAATGTGTCTTTTAATTTCTCTTGAGGCCTATATATAGAGGTCTCTTCTCTTGTATTTGGATGATGGATTATTAGTAAAAAAAATTTGTGTTTTGCACTTGGGTTCTTTGGGAAGAATGTTAGTGAAATCCTTATGGGAGGGAGTCGAAGTTTCCACCAGCCGCAGGATGGGTCCGGGCTCGTGGCGTGAAGTCCCTGGGAGGAGGGCAACGTAGTACCCGTCAGTCTTTGGAAGAGTCCGAGGCTCGCGGTTTTTGTTATTTTCTCTCTTTCGTTTTTATCTCTTCTTTAAATTATTTTTGTTACATCGTTCTTCCTCCTCCCCATCTTCGTTTGGCTGCCAGATTCTAGCCCCTCCACCTTCCCCCATTAGCTCCTCCACTGCCGGCCACCCTTGTTTGTCTCCATGAATGAGGAGTCAATGTCATCTTAATGCTTACCTAAAGAGTTCAAATAATTTAGGAAATTATTTTCATCCTTTGAAATTCAAATTTTGAATTTCAAATAAGTTTCCTAAATTAGAAAGCTATTTTAGGAAAGTATTGAATCTCATTCATGACGTAATTCAAATTTAATTTGGGTGATTAAATTTTGGGTAGTTTCAAAATTCAAATTCAACTAATTTGAAATTTGAATTCTTTCCTAATTTATCATTTTATTTTTGGAAAGTTACGAAATCCATTTTATTTGAATTTCAAATTCAAATAGAATTTATTTGTTTCTTTCCTAAATCCTAATCCCAAATTAAGTAACCACAATTGAGTGCATTAAACCCATATTCCCCTTTGGATGCCACCGGCCCACCTCACCTCCACCTTGGCTTTAATTAATCATTATTTTCTATTCTCCCAATATTGCTTTTGGAAACTAGTTTCAAATCCCTTTACATTGCCTCCATCAGATTTTTTTTCCTAAGCTCTATTTCCCAAATCAATTCACTGTTTTTGGAAATAGAAATTCATCAGATTTTTCTATTCTTTTTTACCATCCCCCTCCTCTTAATTGATCCAGATTTCTTCCCTAATCAAGAACCGGTGGATTGGAATCTTTCCTCTCAGCTTTTCTCCCTCACCATTAGTTCTAGTCATTTATTTCCTTCCCAAAACTGAGAAGTGGAATAAGGAAATAATTCCCAATTCTTCTCTACAGCCCGCCACTCCTCTTCACTGAATTTCTCCACTCCCTCTCAATCCCGTGATCCCCTCTTCCTCCTTTATTCCCCACCTAATTTCTAAAGCCTTTTCCTCATTTGTTTCCTCTACTTCCTAAGCACAAAATCTGAGAACTTTTTTCTCAGATTTCGGAGAGGAAATCTGAGGTTGTTTTTCAACCCGTACTACTTGAACTTGAGATTTCCTTCTCAGGTTTTAGAAAGGAAACCTGAAGTAATTCTCAGAATATTGGGAAAGGGCGTGAAGCTATTCTCCACCTCCAATTCTCTCAGATTTTGTGAGAAAAATCTGAAATGTTTCAGATTTCCTGATAGGAATCGTAACAGATTATTGCCTTCAAGCTCTCCCTAACAAAGCCGTCATTCTCGTTCTACATCACTTATACTGAGCCAATAAAACCCAATAGATACCAACTTCATATTGTAAAGAGTCAATGATAGCTATGTTCCCAGGGATTATGCAATAGAGAATTGAAGGTGCAAAACAAAATCGAGACTATGTAGTCTTAAAAACTGCATACAAGGAAATCATAACAGAGAACTAACGGTTGGAAACTGCACAAATAGTTATTCAGCTACAATCATACGCCAATGATCAACTCTCATGATGAGCGTGCTTTTATTAAAATAAAAATAAAAAATTCGAAAACTGAAATTCCTGCCAAAATAAAATTTCTAAAACTAATAGATTGAAATCTTCTCTTTGTTTGTTCGCAGCAAGGGACACATCTTACATTTATGATGATGGTTAACTTTTTTAGGTTTGATCAACTAATCAACCATGCCAAATTATTTTTAGTTTTTTTTTAAATTTTTTTTTTAAATACCATAACAAAGTGATTCTTTTCAAGCATTGCCAATTTTTAACAGAAATATCATATTCTTTTCAAGTTCCTACCGAACAATTGAAATATGCATCGTCATTTTAATCTGGGTTTTGCGGTTTTATAAGATGAGTTTTTTTAGCAACAGTGTCTACGTAAATCTTTAGAGATTTTTTTTTAGCACAATAAGATATTAGCGTCTTTAGGAAATTGCAGAGTGTTGGCTTTTTATTTTGCGGTGCAGCAGAATTTACTTTTTTTATGTCATTTATTTTAGTATAACATTATAACTTGGTGGCATCAGAAGGGTTTTCACGAATGAATAGCCAGGATTAATAATTTATATTTTTGAATACATGGAATTGTGCTTGTTATAGTTCTTTTTGGTTGATGTTCTTCATTGCCTGCATTTAAGGAGTTTAGTCTTTAATATTTTTAACCCACTATGCATCACAACTTAAGGATATCTTCTGTTGCGCTCATCTTATGCCAGCCCTTTTGATGTCTTGGCAGTTTATGAGGCTTGCATATTTGATTGGTTATGGAGTGGAAATGGAAAGAAGTCCAGCAAACAGGTTCTAATTCAAACCCTATGTACATCTTCATCTGTAATGGTCAAGTCAATATAGTTGGAAATGCATACCTGAAGCCACATTATTTTTGACTAATCCTATCACATTGTATTCTATTTGCTGTACCAACAGTGCATCTTTAAGCATGCTACCCTGGCCCAAGCCAGCAGTGTGGCCACTTGTCCCACCTGATGCCTCAGCTGATGTACTTGAAAAGGAGAAGGCAAGTGTTTCTCTGTAATTTTCATTTTTGATGGTGTGAGAGAACATTTGCTTTTTCTTTTTTCTTTTTATATTTTAATTAGTCTAATCTCTATTCCATTTTGCCAAATGAATTATACCATGCCAATGTGCCGCTTTGTGTACTTCCATACAACAACACAACAACAATATCAAGCATTTATCCCACTATGTGCGATCAGCTACATGAATCCTTTTTCTTCATTGTGTCCTATTAAGAGTCAAATTCTCATTTAAATATAATAAAAAGTCATTTCTAATATTTTCTAACCAAGTCTTTTTGGGTCCACCTCAATCTTTCTTAATATAGGTCAAATCTAATATGTCTACTCTCTTAACCAGGTCATTGGAAGGAGTATGCTTTATGTGATCAAATCATCTAAGGCGACTCTCTCTAATCTTATCTATCACTAGAGCTACTCCAACCTTTTCACGTATATACTCGTTTAGCATTTTGTCTCTAAGAGTGAAGACATTTATCCATCTGAGCATCCTCATCTCTGCAAAACTTAATTTAATTTTATGCTTCTCTTTTAGTGGCCAACATTCTACGCCAGGCATTGCAGATCTCACCGTCTTCTTATATAATTTTTTCTTAAGTTTGAGGGGTACTTTTCTTTCACATACAAGTCTAATGCATTCCTGCACTTCAACCATCCAACTTAAGTTATACTAATAATATCCCCCTCTTTTTCACGATCACTTTGACCAATACATTCGATATATTTAAAACCTGTACTCTTATTAATGACAAGATCACCCAAAAGTTTTAGTCCCCTCACTAGATCTATTACTACTAAATTATATTCAATGTATTCGGTTTTAGATATACTCAAACAAAAACCTTTACACTCTAAGGTTAACCTCCATAGTTCAAGTTTACCTTCAACTCCCTCTCTAGTCTTATCAACAAGAAGAATATCATTAGCAAAAACATGCATCATGGTACATCCTCTTACAAATGTTTATTAAGAACTTCCATGACTAGATCAAAAAGATATGGGCTTAAAGTTGATCCCTGATGTAATCCAACCAAAATAGGAAAATACTTGGTTAAAACACCTTGTGTTTGAACACTAGCAACAACTCCCTCATAAATATCCTTAATGACTTGAATATAAGCATTATTAACCTATTTCTTTTCGAGAACTCTCCATTATTAACCCCTCTTACAAATGTCTCCTCATCTATGCAAACTTATCATATTCTTTATCTAAATCAATAAATATCATATGTAGATCCCCCCTATTCTCTCTATACTTTTCCATCAAACCTCTCAATAAATGTGTAGCTTCCATAGTAAACCTACTTGGCATGAATCCAAATTGATTTTGAAAAATATTAGTATCATGCCATAACCTATGCTTAATAACTCTCTTTCATAGTTTTGAAGTATGACATGTTAACTTAATTCTTCTATAATTCGTTCACTCTTGTGCATCACCTTTATTCTTAAAAATACTAATCAACACACTCCTCAACTCATCTGACATCTTTTTAGTCTTCAAAATAATATTGAAACACATCATGTTGAGCTCAATATCAGCGAATAATGTGTGATAAGGTTGATCCCAAGTAATTGAAATAAGGATGTAGAATATAGTTGATGTCAGGCCAACAGTGTAAGAGCTTTTTGTTAATATACTTGTTGGGTGTTCTTCTTAAATACGCTTGATTTCCTACGCTCCCATCTACTTAAGTAAGCTTCCCTGCCCCCCAAACTTAGGCTAACGCTATATCTTCATCTAACTGATTATGGTTCCATTTTGTATCTTTTATTAACTTTGATATCATAGTCAAATGATTTGTTCACTATTTTCTTCTTCTTTTTTTTTTTTTCTTTTTTTTGGTTGAGCATAACAGATGGTTCATCAATCAAGTTCCAGAGTGAAGCACTTCAACATTGAGAGAAAACCATTACCTCTGGAACCTTCTTTACTGCTAAGGGAGGCTAATAGAAGGAGAGCTTCTCTTTCTGTGGGTAATGCGTCCGAGTTATTTGATGGTCGCTGGGGTGATGGGTATTGAAACCATAAACATTTGTCACATATTGGTTTTTGCTTTTGGCTTGAATTTTGTATCTTTAGTTACTGATATTAACGGAAACCTTAAATTTATTTGCATTTTTTTGTTACCAGTTCAGGTTTGGATGGACATTTACAGTTCTCCCCAGCCGGTAAAGTTCATGCAAACCTTATGTCACGAACCCTATCTGGTCCTGCAAACTCTGAGAACTCATCTTTATCATTTGACCGGCCTATGAGACTTTGGGAAATCCATGTTGCAGCTGAACATGCATTGAAGCGTACAATTTCTGATCCCGATTTATTGAAGTCCATATCATCATTACCTGATTTTGAGGTGTATTTTCTATTTTATGAAAATTCAACACTGTTGTTTGTTATGAAATTTATTCTTACCTGGTAGATTATGGGGAAATTCAAAATATTTATTAAAGGCTGAATGGTTTGTTTATATACCATTTAAGAACTGAAACTTAGATTTATCATCAATGCTACATGGAATAGCCTATGGATTTGTTTTTTTTCTTTTATGATGGGTTTTTATACAACCAAAGCAGCATAATTAGCACTACTATAAATTGACTATTGCATATGTGTATTCATAACCATCTATACACACCTATTCCATCACTTACAATCCCATACTTACACGTTTACTCGTATACATATTGATGTGATTAGAGATAACTCATAGTATGCAGAATGTTGTGTGTGAAGCTTGGTACTTTTTTGAGACAAGGCTGTTCTCTGATAATATCAGGTGTGTCTATAGTTCTAGGAATGTAAATTGAATGGTAGAGTATATTTTGAGTATTGATGATCATGTTTTGCTATTTATTTTTTTTCCTCTGGATAGTTTATAATATAATTTGCATTTTAGGTTAACTTATGATTTTCTCCATATTCTTCCCTCCACATCATGGTTTCTTTCTCCATATTCAATGAGGATATAATTTCTTTATTTGAAGTTGGGTGATTAAAATAGAGAAGTTTCTTATGGGTTCTTTGTTGTAATATAGTGTCGTGGAGACTCAATGGATGAATATTTGACCAGTATACTATATGTATGTATTGGGAAATAAACGTATGGTAGAAATGTAATGCTAAGATGTATGTGTCATAAAAAAAAGTATTGATTGAAAAATAGTTATATATGACATGGTGGTAGAGGCGTCTACAAATAATGTGGAAGGATCAGAAAAAAAAAGGGTAGGCCAAAGAATATGGCCACACAAGATGGAGTTAAGCATTCAACATGAATGAATGAAGTTATGGAGGTTTCACAAAGTCAAAGTTAAATAATTGTTACAAGTCTAATGATGATAATGACCGAGTATCAATTTTTTTTTTTACCTTCATAATGATGCATTCTACTGTGACTTTATTCCTTACAAAAAAATAACTTGCATCATGGCAGAAGAAGTACATGGAGCTAACGAAAGGTGCTGCTGACAATTACCACCAATCATGGTGGAAAAGGCATGGAGTAGTCCTTGATGGAGAGATTGGTGCTCTTTGCTTGAAGCATGGAAATTATGATCTTGCTGCAAAGTCATATGAAAAGGTCTGTGCTCTTTATGCTGGTGAAGGATGGCAAGACTTGTTGGCTGAGGTTCTTCCTAATTTAGCAGAATGCCAGAAAATTCTTAATGATCAGGCAGGCTACCTCTCATCATGTGTTAGGCTATTATCACTGGATAATGGTTTATTTTCAACTAAGGAGAGGCAAGTTTTTCAGTCAGAGGTTGTTCGGCTGGCTCATGGTGAGATGAAGCATCCAGTGCCTCTAGATGTTTCATCGTTAATCACATTTTCTGGAAATCCACGTCCTCCACTTGAGCTATGTGATGGTGATCCTGGTACATTGGCAGTAACAGTCTGGAGTGGGTTTCCTGATGATATTGCTCTTGAGTCTCTTAGCTTGACATTAATGTCTACATTTAGTACTGATGAAGGGGTGAAGGTCTGCATCTTTATCTTTTGTTAAATATCTTTATCCTTTTCTCCCTTCAATTGTTTCTAAGCACAGTTGCAGTGACGGGGTGAGTCTTCATTTATTTTGGCATGTGAAAAACAAATAATATGAGATTTTATGTTGCTTGAGATCTAGTTAGAGTTCCAATTCTTTTCATCAGATGTTGCAATTCTACACAATCAGTTTTTCATGGTTTGCTTTGCCAATCTAAAAAGTTAAACATTTTTATTGGGTGATTTTACTTTTTGTAGGATATAAAAAGTTCAGATGCACCTGTACTAAAACCTGGCCATAATCTTATTATGCTTGAATTACCACTCCAAAAGCCAGGATCCTATGTATTAGGTGTTCTTACTGGGCAGATCGGCCAATTGAGATTCAGATCACATAGCTTTTCTAAAGGTGGGCCCCCTGATAGTGATGATTTCATGAGCTATGAAAAGCCGACCAGGCCTGTATTGAAGGTAATGCTTCTCAAAATTTAATTGTGTGACACTATGATATAATTCAATTAAATAAACTGTTTTTTTTTTGTTATTGGCTCATTTCTCTTTGATTTTCCTAGAACTTTAATAATGTCTTGAAGACAGCAAATTGCAAAATTTTGCTTGATCTAAAAGTAAAATGATTGTGAAATATTGTATGCATTATCTTAATAGGTGCACAAGCCAAGGCCTTTAGTTGATATTGCTGCGGCCGCATCATCTACTTTGTTAATAAATGAAGTTCAATGGGTTGGACTAGTTGTAAGTCCATTGAACTACTCCCTTAAAGGTGCTATCTTACATATAGATACTGGTCCGGGATTGATTATTGAAGAATCTCAAATGATTGAGATGGAGCATTACAGAAAAGCTACGGATCATATGGTTAATTGCAGTGGCTTAAATATTGTCAAAGAAGATGCTTGTTCAAGTGAAGTATGTGAGAGGCTGCTGCTTGAAAATGGCCAACTAGCTTTTCCAGACTGGGCTGGTGATATGACTACTGTCTTGTGGCTACCTGTCCGCGCCATTGACAACATGCTAGCTCGGGGAACATCTTCTGGTTAGTATCTATTTTTTGTGGTGGATGCTTCAATTGTTTTTGTTCATGCTAATCAGTCTCACACTTATCTTTCGTGTTTGATTCCAGTAAATCCTTCCCGGCACAGTGTTGTAGATGGAATGCGGATGATTGCTTTGAAATTACAATTCGGAGTTTTTCACAACCAAATATTTGAAAGGCATGCAGTAATTTTCTCCTCCTTTTTGATCATTCATCACTGGAATTTATAGTCAAACATGTACATGTATAAATAAGCATGGGAATGCCCATGCCTAGATCGACATTTCATTGAGAAATTTTATGGCGAGGTCCCTCTTTTTTCAAAATACCTAATATGAATTTCATTTTGGGTCTGACCTCCAATTTAGTACTTCTTAATGAGCCCTCGTAGTTTGGTTGATATTGATGCTAATCTCTTGAATTTTCATATTTTTTCTAATCTAAACTTCTTCCTCTTCTGTGAGGCAATATTCAAGTGGAGAAGTCAGTGTAACCACGGGCTGCTTCAACACACACACTCTCTCTCTTTCTCTCCACTCCCTCCATGTATATATATCCCAGCTCCTGATAGTGGCGTGACATTATTGTGGTGATGGCATGGAACCTATCCATAAGCAGCTCAAGTCCTGCTTCTGCTTTCCATTTGTGGTAGGGCAGTGCAGAGATTGCAGCACAAAACCTGTCCACTCCACACCAAATTTCGAATCGATTCTCTTCTTCCTTTGTGGCAGTGTGACCTTAGTGGCACATTGTCTGCATAGGGTCTAGGTGTCTAGCCAAGCGAGATGACGAACAGCAAGATAGAGAAAAATAGGTGTGGGGTAGCAATGCAGAAAGGGGCTTAGAATATGATCTTAACAACGAATTATCATACAGGAGAACAAATTGCAATTTATATACATGCTTGAATTTTTTGTTGTAAGATAATTGTTCAATCAATAGCATAAATTATTAGGCAAAACACTTAAATTTGTACGTGGAAGTGGCTATTAGGAGTGGATAAAATGAACACAAAAATAGCAAAGATTTCAAGCACCAGAAAAAGACAACAAGATGTATGTGGTTGTGGGCTCCGAAATTTGAGCATTAGGGGCCCCAACCTTTCCGCATATTTTCGGGGAGAGTTTTAACGGATTATATTTTAGGAGAAATTTTCGGAAGACATTAAATAGAGATAATACACTATCCAGAGATTTCACCCTCTTAGTAAGGACCTTTAAGATCTGAGTTTTGGTTTCCTATAGTTGCAAACCCTTATAGTTAATTACCCACCCCGTTAACAAGAGAGATTTTTCGATTAAGGCTAGTCATTAAATACACACTTAATACTTGGCATATAGTAGTAGTAGTTTTAAAATTAGATTTAATATTTGATTTTAAAAATTTAAAATTCACCACATTGCACATAAAGTGGATGGTGGGGGAAATGATAGTGACCTAATTAATATCCCATGATTCCGTTATCTCGGGTCATTATGGTCTCTAGTCCACTTAGTTAGAGAAGGTAGTCGACCCAACATGATTGAAGGATTCTTGTCGGCAGCCATGAGTTGCTTCGTACAATGGCACCTTATAGATTTGGGTTGAATGTTTATCAAAGGGTATCAAGTCGACCTTAGCTTATAGAGAGCTTTGTGATTTATCAATTATACCTTATAATTTATTATTCAATGGTAGCTAATCATTGAGAAATATACGGGCTTTTGGTTGTGACCTTAATATAATGAAGTTGTTCGACCAAGCCATCAAGTTAGAGGGCCACATTCATAATCATTTACCATGTGGAGTCGTCTGGACAATCCACAGGTTCTTTGTAGATCCATTTGTCTAAGTTATCAATTAGATGATCATTCATAACCATTTATTGTGTAGAGCCATATGGCCAAGCAACGGGTGTTGTTGAGCCATCTAGCCAAGCTACCGGTTATAGGATAAATGCTGTCCAAGCTACTGATTATAGGATAAATGCTATGTCCTTACTGACAGGATATTATTTAAGAATAATTTCAATGATATTCTAGATTTAGATATTTGCTCTTTGTAGAGAAGATTCAATCCTTTATAGAGAAGTGACACAGGTGCACAAATAAAAATTGGTCTTCCCCAAATTTCATCAGAAAAGAGAAACCTCAAATTGCACAAGTCAAACAAATGGAGAATGACATAAGAGAGATAAAAATAAAGATAAAAAATATTTAACTATTACATGAAATAATATACTTCAAAAGTTCATTGAAATAGTGTACTTCTGACATGCCCATATAATTGTTACAAATTATTTGTCAATTTTTTGTTTTCCGAAAGATGATGTTCTAAGATTGTAGTAATTAATTTTGTTTTTTTTCTCGTTTTTCTCTTGTTCACCTTCTCTTCTTTTATCTCCGAGCACATTTATTTTTTTATATGCAAGTATTTGAACCTTTGACCTGTACTTTATAGATCTAAGGAAATGCTACTCAACCAAGTTGTTGCTTTTATAGTTACCTCCATTTTCTTTCCAGGAAAGCCCACTAGCATTAGAAGACCAATTAATCATTTAATCCTCCCTGCAAACCAATACTCAACCAGATTTGAGTTTTCCATAGCTCACACTCCTTGATCCATTCAACCGGCTCTACCTTAGTACGCCTAAAAATGCCATTGTTTGGTTAATTTAAACGTTGTACTTATTCTATCAAATTGCTGAGTAAAAAAAAACACCTTAATAAAAACCTTTTTGTAAGCTGGGTGTAGAGATCTGATTTAAAAAATTAACTTAATTGCAACTTTTCCTGTTATTATAATAATAATAATAATAATAATAATAATAATAATAATAATAATAATAATTATTATTATTATTATTATTATTTAAATTTCAGTTTGCAGCAAACCCATGCGAAATCATTCAGAATTCTGTTGCATACATGCTGGTCATATGCATACGCTTATAAAATCCTTGTATGTATTCTTACAGTCTTACGTATCTGGTGCAGGACGATTGCTGTGCATTTTTCTGAGCCATTCCATGTTAGCACACATGTTGTGGACAAATGCAACGATGGTACTTTACTTTTGCAGGTACGCCTTTGCACGTTTTCTAGCAGCTTTATTTAGTTGGTCTGATTTCATTGTGAGTTCAGCAAATATACCTTCATGGATAGTGGAGGATATGAGTGCCTTTAATGCCTTCCAGATGTAAACCAATGTGTTTTTTCAAAATAAGACTAAATTTCTCTGTGCCCAGTCTAGACCATGCAAATTTATATTAAAAGGGCTGGTACACCCAGTCAGAAGTTACCATCGATGGAGTAATTGGGGGAGGTGATTGATAGGAAATACTTGAGTTCGCAATTAATCCAAGAGGAAATATTTGAGTTCACAAGCAACCCTAGCAATAATTGGTAAAACAGCGGGATTAATGCGAAAATCTTGATGAAATCATTCCAAAACGATAGATTGTAATAATGGAACCCAAGCAAAAGCAAACAAAAAGCAAGATACAATTGATCCTCTATTCGAGAGGAGGATCATTCTCTCCCAATCTCTTGATAATAAATCTAGAGCCCAAGACGCCAAAGAAAACTCCAAGAGAACAACTCAAAGCATGCATAACCCTAAACAACCCATACTATTAATACATTAATTCCTACAAATAGTTTATAATTAATAATAAATTATAAATAAAAAAATTAATTCCTACAACTAGAGGGAAGTTTGTCCGCCTCCTGTAGACTAGAGCCGGTCCTCCTTGGGCCGGCTAGGCCGGTTCAATGAGAACTGGCCTAACAGTGATGAATGGAAATGTGGAGATTATTTTTTAACCTTGAACTTTTGAACTTTATGCTATAATGGAGCCAACTAACGACTACTTCATGCCTTCCGTCTTTAATGCAAATTTAGTTTTCTCTTGATTAAATAATGACACTGTGCTTAAAGGGCAAGAACTTATAATCAGAAAGTAACCTATGCTTGTATTTGGTGGAAACATTTAGTTAGCTAAGATCGTTAGGTTATTTGTTCCACAACTAGTTGTTAATATGGTATAAGTGATGTTGCTTTGTTGCCTGTTTAAAGCTGGCATTTGACATATTGTTGAAGAAAGGTGTGTGGAAAATAAATATTGTATTGCCTTTGAGGCTGTTAGCTTTTACTATTTGTTTTTTATAACATTAAAATGAGTACTAGTTGTTGTTTTATTCTGGGCTTACGCTATTTTCACCATTATTAAAAAAATTGCTTAAAGCTCTGTACATGATACATGGATAAACTTTTATGCTGTTTTTTTATTATTGTTTATTCATGGGATTTTAAATTCCTTGAAGCATTTCAGAAATCCTGTACGGTTATTTATTTCTTATGAACTTTCTCTTCGGGCAAAAATAGTCAAGGCTTGATCAAACTAGATTGGTTATTTCCTAGTTTTCAATTCCTTGGGTTCCTCAAAAATTACATTCACATTATCATTAAGAATTATAAAGCAGTCCAGTTTTTAAAGGTGCATAATCCAACAATGCCCCTTATAATGTCATTTGACAGATGTTTGGATTTTATTTCTGGCCTGTATAGGTAATTATATATTCCCAAGTGAAGGCTTCTATGAAACTATGTGATGCATGGTTAGACCTTCAACCAGGGTTTGTTCATGTGGGGAAAGGAGATGGGAGACCAACTTCAAGTTTCTTCCCTTTTGTAGTCTCTCCATCCTCTAGAGCGGCTATCTTATTTGTCATATGCGTTGGAAATATTTCGAGAACAGGTATGCTTCTTTTTCCTTAAAAGTAATCTAATGTCTCTTGCCAGAAATCATGTTTTATTTATTTATTATTATTTTTTAAAGCCAAAATTTTTTATTATTTGTCATAAAAAATTACAACATAAACTAGTTGCTGAAAATTGCTAGATGAAAAAATAATAATAAATATACCATCAACACTAACAAGAAGGCAATGGAGCTAGAGCTATCAACTAGAAGAGAAGAAATAAAAATGCTACGTAAAAACATCCAACTTAAATTCTTGCATATTTAGAATAGTGATGATATACTTTCTTATAATTTATTCCTCTCTTGGTATATGGACATTTAAATTTTTTATTCATGAGTTCTTGAATGCTAGAAATACTAACATAAGAGTCAGCAAATAGAGAGTCAGGGCCATCAATATCCCCAATAAGATGATGATCATGACGTAAACCACTGGTTGATTTGGATTAATAGTCTTGAGAATAGGGGTAGTGGAAATCATCACCCTTGTGCTAACTTTCGAAGAATGCGTTGAATCTAATGTAGGATCCAATATTGTTTCAAAGTTTTATTTATAAATCATATCAGAAGAAGTTGGAGCTGCCGCCTTCGCATGAGAAGGTCTATTTCTATCAATTAATTGCTCCCCATTATTCTGATCTCTAGGAGGTTTACGCAAGTTCGGGTTGTACCCTTAAAGCAACGTGAGAACTTTTGTCCAAAATTTTTACACTAACAATTATATGAAGTGATACCTTCAAAATGAACCTTTTCCAATAGCCACGATCAAAGGAATGAATCTAAATTTCATTCTCCAAAAGGATTGTGATGACCATTTTCACTTGAATGCTAGCCATTAACTGTTTAAAATGCTAGTAACAGGTGCTTTCACCTCAAGCGTTTTATCATAAATAATGCTAAGAGAGTAAGGTGGATTGTTTGAAATAGTTAATCTGGAGATGAGGCAAATACGAGTTAAATGAGGGTCTTTGGAACAATCAAAGGTGACCACTTAAGCATTCACTTTGAGAAGCCATCCATTTATTATGTTCTCCTTGACAAGAATCTTGAATAATAAGTTTTGAGGGATAATTTGATGAGAACCGAATAATCGATAAGCCCAACTGAATAATCCCCATTTAACCTGAACTTGATTATGAATCTCATAACAATCACCAGATTTTATTTTCCCCAGAAAACCCCACCAATGTAAGAGAGAAAGAGAGAGAGGATATGCCAGCTCAGAAATCTTTTCTTCTTATACCAATGATATGATGGGGGTAGCTTCTGATAAACTAATACGGGAGTATGCTGGTAGTATATGGGAAATCGAGATGAAGAGATAGGTAGAACATCATGAACCTTATCCTCCTTAACCATCTTTGCGGAAAAAAAGTGTGTGTGTGTGTGTGTGTGGGGGGGGGGGGGGGGGGGGGGGGGGGGGGGGAGGGTTGCAAGGGTTGCCATAGGAAAAACATTTCTTGTGGGAATTCCTGAGGAGATGGTGAAGAAGATAGCTTGGCTACCAATGGGAAATTCTCAGCTAAAAGGAAACGACTTTACATAACACAATTTTTGATTGAAAGAACAAAAATTGATGAGTGGCGGAGGAAAGAAGAAACGTATTGATTTAGAGAGGACACCACTCTAAGCATCAAGGACAAATATATAATAATGCTAAACATCAATGCCATGGGTGTCACTACTAGGAATGACGATGATATATTGACAAAATCACATCACACTTACTCAAAGATTGACCACAAGCATGCACACTTGTCAGCAGGACAAGTTCACTGAGATTGCATCTAGCTTTAAGGCACTGAGACATGATGATCAGAAGCTTGCAAGCGCACTTGTGGAGAAGCAAGGGAAGGTAGAATGAGGCTATCTGTTTGTGCATACATGCTCGAGTAAGGACTAGGGCGCCTCGTTCAAGGGAGCGAGGTGAGATTGAGACAGGAAATGAATCGCTTGCCGGAAACTTGTGATCATATGATAAATACATTATAGGGTTTTATTGTAATTGTCGTTTCCATGAATGCCAGACATGTTCTCGAAATTACCCTATTAATCAACTCCAGCAAAGCCGAACAAAAATATTAGATCACGTGTGCGACGCCCTAATGATCTCCATTCGTGAAACAGACAGCCCGTTGTCGTTTTAGCCCTTGACCGACCCCACCGACTTCCTTCTACCATCCAGTTGCCAAGCCTTCATCGTCTAGGTCGCCGCCCCGGTTCATCTCCAATCTCCCTCTGTGCTTCCCTCCATTCATCTTCACCACCTTCTTTGACTTCTTCTTCTAGCACCTTTTTTTTCCAAACCACCATCTCTCTCTCTCTCTCTCTCTTCCTCTTCCTCTTCAACTTCTTTAATCTTCCTCTTCCTACACCAACCTCAAACTCTCCACCACATAATCTTCTCTTTCTTTCTCTCTCTAAAAATTTGTTCATCTTCACCACCTTCTTTGACTTCTTCTTCTAGCACCTTTTCTTTCCAAACCACCATCTCTCTCTCTCTCTCTCTCTCTCTCTCTCTCTCTCTCTCTCTCTCTCTCTTCCTCTTCCTCTTCAACTTCTTTAATCTTCCTCTTCCTACACCAACCTCAAACTCTCCACCACATAATCTTCTCTTTCTTTCTCTCTCTAAAAATTTGTAGAGAGAAAGAGCCCTACAATCCTTTCCTTCATATTATCCTCACCTCCTCCAACTCTTTCTCTCTCTAAACAAAGAGAGTTCTCTCCATCATTCCCACCTTTCTCACCACAAACTGATTTTCCTCTCTTCCCCCTTTAGTTTCTCTCTCTAAACAGAGAGAGAAAGATCCTCAAAAAATTCCCATCCCTCTTTCATTCTCTAAACGGAGAGAGTATTTTCCCTCACTATCCATTATTGTGTGTGTGTATGTACTCACTTGTAGGTTTCATTACTCGCAAGTCTACTCGCTTGTTTTAAGCACGCAGGTATCTATGATGCTCAGACATGGACACGACGACACATACATCACACGACATGGACACAAACATGGATACGAGACACATTAATTATTGAAAATATAAGACATAGAGACGGGTTGGATACTACATAATTTTAATATCTTAATAATTATGTATAAAAGTTGAATAAGCAAAATAATAAAAAATAATTCAAAAATAATAAGTAATTTAATTAGAATTTGTGCTTAAAACAATTAATATTAGAATGTCTAGAATTAGTGTCGATGTCGTGTTAGGCATCGAGAGGGGAGATGACAATGCTTTCAATAGTCAGACATCATTGTTGTGTAATAGGCATAGGATCAAGATGGCTTTGGTCATCAATCTCAAGATAATGTCGGTTGTCAATGCTAAGACTATTTGGACAAAGATGAGATGTCGAGATGGCACGAGGGTTTGATTGTTGGTGTTGATGTCAACACAACATCAGATTTTGATGTTGAGATGATTTTGAAATACTAGTGTTGTGACTGCATTGGACATCGATGTTGAGATGATATTGAGCATTGTTGTGGAACCTTAGCTGCAACCCGCTAGAGAAAAAATGAAAATGAGAATGTTCAGGGAATGAGATATTGAGTGAGGGTGATTGGTTTGAGGCTTTAGAGAAGAAATGAGAAATTTAGTGTTGAATCAAATAGCCAAGGGAGGCCACGTTAGCAATCCGTGGGTAGAAATCTGAGAGCTGTAGTTGGAAATCCGTGGGCAGCAATTCGAGGGTTGCAGTTGGAGATCCGTGGGTTTAAAATTGGAGATCTGTGGGCAGTAATCCGAGGGTTGCAATTAAGATCCGTGATAGTAATTCGAGGGCAGTTGGAGATCCGTAATATATGATTATTATAATTAATTAGATTAAATATTTTTTCCTTTTTATGTTTATTTTCCTATGTATATATATGTAATGATTATAAGGAATATAATAGAATTTGAAGTTCTCTCTAAATAATTTCTTCATGGTATAAGAGCCTAAGAAAATCTTAAGCCTTCTCTAAATGTTAGTGGCAAACCTTCCTTCTTCCAAACCCTCAACAGGCGGTAATTCTTCATCATCTTGCCGATAGCCTCTCTTCAAGCATCGGTAGCCCTTGCCCAAAATTCATCTTCTCTTTAAATCGAGGAAACCCAACCATGCCCATGGATAGCGAGATCTCATCCTCCTACCCAAAAGTTACTGGTTTAAACACTGAAAACTCTAGATCTACAGACAACTCTTCTACTCTTCTTAGACCTGGTGTGATCATTGTGCCAAACCAGGACATCCAACGGAGTCATGTTGGAAGATTTATGGAGAACCAGCTGATTGGAAGGCAAAACAATCAGCACAAGAAAGCAAGGCGAATTCTGTCAACATCATGCAGGATTAATCCATCAAAGCTAAAGATATCCCTTTCACCAAGGAGCATTTAGAGATGCTGAAGTTGCTGCATAACAACATCACGAACCAACAATCTCTAGGACCTGCTACCAACCTATACGCTCACTTAGGTATAAAATAGTGAATACTTTGGGTTATTGAATCTGAGCATCAGCTCATATGACATGAGACATTACACTTTTTCATGACTATCAACCTTATCATTCAAATTGAATAGTTAAGATTGCTGATGGCTCAACATCTAAAGTTTTGAAAATTGATTATGCTTTTGTCACAAAAGCTATCACCCTTAAATCAGTGTTTTATGTGCCTAATTTTGAGTGCAATATGATTTGCATTAGTAAATTGACTCTTGATATTATTTGCTTAATAATTTTTCCAATAATGCATGTATTTTTCAAGAACTGGATTTGAAGAAGAAGATTGACAGTGCTAAGATGTGTTCTGGGTTATATTACATCAAGACACCCAAATACATACAAACCTTAATTGTTGCTCCTAAGAATCCTGCTTCTAAGAATGATACTATTGTTAGTCAATTTGTTGAGAGTCAATCGAGAGTAAAAAAAGATAGAGAGAGTATCATGTGGCATTAGACATCAGGTCATACAAATTTCATGTATCTTGAAAAGCTTATTCCCTATTTATTTAAAAAAAAATCCAAATTTGTTCAGATGTGAAACTTGCCAATTGGCTATACATACCAGATCGTCTTAACCAATTGTTCGTTACCAACCTTCTAAACCCTTTGCCTTGATCTATAGTAATATTTGGGGACCCTCAAGGGTTAAAAATATAAGTGGAGCAAGGTGGTTTGTGATATTTGTTGATGATCATGTTAGACTCATGTAGGTTTATTTAATAAGGGAAAAATATGTGATTGAAAGGATCTTCAAATCATTTCAACTGATAATTTAAAACTAGTTTGATACAAAAATTCAAATCTTAAAATCAGACAGTGGGAGAGAGTAGTTCCATTTTATCATGAGAGAATACCTATCAAGTCAAGGGATAATCCAAGTGAGTTCATGTGTATATACGCCTCAACAAAATGGGGTAGCTGAGAGGAAAAATAGGCAACTCCTAGAAGTCGCCAAATCTATTATGCTATTCACGAAAGTACCAAAACATCTATGGGGGAAGCCATCCTTACTGTTGCATACCTATTAAATAGGTTACCTACTCGGATACTAAAATTTGAAACTTCTAGACAGACTTTACTCAAAGCCTAGCCTGATGCTCGGTTCATATCATCAAACCTTGCACATAAAGTTTTTTGGGTGCTTTGCCTTTTTTTATATGTATCCATAAGATAGAAGCAAGCTTGACTCAAGATAAAAAAAATGTATCTTTATTGGCTATTCTTCGACAAAAAGATGCTACAAATGCTTTTGCCCTAATTCTAGGAAAGTATTTGAAACCATGGATGCCACCTTCTTTGAAAACAACCCATACTTCACTAGTTTTGAAATTTAGGGGGAGAGTGAAGGAGAATTTCAAACTTGGGAGTGGAATTCCTTATACACAACCAAACAAAGTCCAGCCAAAATCAACAACTATCACAAGAAATCCAAACCATGAGTACTTTCAAGTTATATCTCATTTATCTCAAACTCCTCCTTCAGACCTATTACATTCACCCAAAAGTCCTAATCAATCCTTGCAAAGAGCAGCAATTAAGGAACAACAATATGTATACTCAAGAAAAAGAAAGAAAAATCAGTATGCTGAATGGTGAGACACATCTTGCACTTGTCAACTATACTTCAGTGAATCCAACAATTGTAGAAATTCATACATAGGAGAAAAATGAGGAATTTCAAAAAGAGAGAGTCATCAATGGCTAGAAAGAATCATACATCAAGCATCCAATCAAAAGTTTTCTCTCCTATAGCAGATTATCTGACACTTATCAAGTCTTTCTTTCCAAGTTGGATGATATATAGATTCTGACCAATATTCAAGAAGCTTTGAATCACCCAGGATGGAGGCAGGCTGTTAAAGAAGAAATTATGGCATTGAAAAAAATCAAACATGGGTGATTATGAATCTCCCACCAGGAAAGAAAGTTGTGACTTGCAAATGAGTGTTCACTGTAAAGCATAAGGTGGATAGTAGTGTTGAGAGGCTGAAAGCTTGACTAGTTGCAAGAGGATTCACTCAGTCTTATGAAATAGACTATCATAAAACTTTTGCTCATGTTGCAAAGCTCTACACCATAAGGATTTTTTTTTCTTAGCAGCAAATTTAGATTGGCCCTAACATCAACTAGATTTCAAGAATGCACTTTTGAATGAGAATTTGAAAGTAGAAGTCTACATGGAGATTCCAATGGGGATTTAGAAGTCTTATGGAAGGGATAAAGTGTGTAAACTATTGAAATCCTTTTATGGATTAAAGCAGTCTCCAAGAGCATGGTTTGAAAGATTCTTAAATTATATAAAATGCCATGGTTTTAAACAACGCTAGACAAATCATATCTTGCTTGTGAAGCAGACAGAAAGATATAATGTAGTAGTATTGATTGTATATGTGGATGAGCAGGCTTTGTCCAAGGAGTTTGAAGTGAAAGATCTAGGATCACTTAGATACTTCCTTGTTATGGAGGTAACTCGATCAAGCAAAGATATATTTATTTCCCAACACAAGCATACCTTAGACCTACTGAAGGAGACCGTCATGCTGGGATGCAGACCAGCAAGTACACCTATGGATCCTAAAAGGAAACTTGGGATAGAAGAGGAGGAAGTTCTAGTAGATAAAGGAAGATATCAACGTCTTGTGGGAATGCTTATATACCTCTCCCACACCCATCTAGATATTGGGTTTGCTGTGAGTATGGTAAGCCAATATATGAGTAATCTTATGAAGGAGCACTTGAAGGTAGTATATAAAACCTTGAGATATCTCAAGAACACTCCTGGAAAGGGGCTATTATTCAAGAAAAATAAAGATAGAAAATTGATCATTTATTCTGATGCAGATTGGGTAGGAAGCCAGGTTGATAGTCGATTGACAATAGGATGTTGTTCATTTGTGTGGGGGAACCTAGTGATATGGAGGAATAATAAACAATCTATTGTTTCTAGAAGCAGTGCATAATATGAACTTAGAGCATTAGCAGTTACTATTTGTGAATGTATTTGGATTAGACAAGTATTGGTTGAACTGGGAATAAAGATTGAAGACATGATAAAGTTGAAATGTGACAATCAAGTTGCAATCAGTATGACTAAGGATCTAGTACATCACAACATAATAAAACATGTTATTATTGATAGACATTTTATATCTGAAAAAATAGAGAACACAGAAATTGTAGTATATACCCCAACTCATGAACAAGTTGTCGATGTTCTAACAAAGGCACTACTGGGCTCTCTACTTGATAAATTTGTTTGCAAGTTAGGATTATACGACCTATAGAACCTAACTTGAGGGGGAGTGTTGAATCACGCAGCCAAGGGAATGCCACTTCAATGATATGTGGGCAGCAATCTGAGGGCTACAGTTGGAGATCCGTGGGTAGTAATCCGAGGGTTGCAGTTGGAGATCCGTGGGCAATAATCTGAGGGCTACAGTTGGAGATCTGTAGAATATGATTATTATAATTAATTAGATTAAATGTCTTTCCTTTTTCACTTTACTCTCCTAGAATTTATATATATATAATGATTCTAAGGAATAGAATAAAATTTGAAGCTCTCTCTAAACAATTTCTTCATTTAGTTTGTATTTTTTTAACTAAATAACAATTTGAGATACAATAAATTATATTTAAAATAAAATTTATAAAATATTTTAGACATGCGTGTTAGACAAATGTGTCCAATTTATTTTTAATATTTTTTTAATTGGACACGTCTTTGGCATGTTCAACACATGTCAGGCTTTTCAGATGCGTGCCGTGTCCGATACATGTCGGATATTGCAAAGCGTTGTGCATTATAGATATGTATAATGAAACCTAAAGCCAAAAACTCCGAAGCTACGAAGATATATTTGACGCAGCATGAGAACTCTCATACAAGCTTTTCCAACATGGTGAGAAGAAGCTCGCGACATTTGCAATGTCACGGGTGGACCCCGTTAGCTACATGCTCATCGTGATGAGAGTAGTCCAATACACACTTTTATTAGTATGGTGGGAGGAGACTCATCAGCGGTGTTCGTGGAGAACCTGTTAGTGATGTGCTCGCTGCTGTATGCTAACACCATGCAGTTTTTGATGTTGGATGATTTTACTGTTTTTCTTCGTGTGGTGATTTTTCACTCTGTTTAGCCGTCAATATACTTGTATGCATTTTCTACTGTTAGAATTAAGAGTTAGAATTTTGGTAGTAATTAAGTTTGTGAATTCATATATCTTCTTTGCTCGACTACGCAAGTGCCTTGCACAGTTGAACAAATTTTGAATCAATATACCTCATTAATTGGCTTGGTACAACCTCTTTTATAGTGCCGAGTTACTGTTGACCGAACATTTGCTATAGGCGTGTTGTAATGTCTTAACGCATATCATCATATCTAGAAATCATGCATGACAATGATACTGATTATGAGATTTCAATGACTCATTGCTAGGACGCCTAAGGTTTCGTTTGCGACGGCTTTTTTATTGCTTTTTAAAGCAGTTTTTTAGTACAAAATTTTTAATTTTTGTATTAAAAAGCTACTTTAAGAAGTAGTAAAAAAGTCACGATGCCTTCACCTATTTCCTTTATGTGGGCGATCATCTGCTGTTGATACACCATATTCACAACTTAATATTATACAGGAAGACTGATAGCTTTTTTCCCCTAGATGAAACTGAGGTTGTGAAGACAGACAGTATCTTGAATATTAAATATGGAATCGAGGGTGATAGAGCTGTCGGTGCACATATACCTGTGAATATAAAATCTGAAGGCAAAGATGAGCTTTTGTTTAAGATAGCACTTCCTTTACAGCGGCCTGTGCTTGATCCTTGCCTGGCTGTTGGATTTCTTCCATTTACCTTCGATTGCCTGAGGGTTGGACAGCTAGTTGATATGAAATGGAGACTTGAAATGTTGAAAGATCCAGAAGAAATTCAATCATTTTTGTCCAAAGTAAGTTATCCAATATTCCTGTTTTATTTTATCCAATTTGATTTAAGTACTTAAATTTGTGCCTTGAATTGCTAAATAAATTAGTCCATGTTCTTTAATAGGTTTCTGTGATCTTCTCATTCACACTTGTTTTATAATGTAATTGAGGTTTATTGTATGTTCTAGTCATGAATTTTCTTAGAACTGGCTATAAAGAGAAATGAGAGTGCCCATTTATAGATAGAATGAATCATTTTGATAGAGTTAAAGAAAAGAATCGAAAAGTATACAACAACAACAACAACAACATCAAGCCTTTATCCCACTACGTGGGGTCGGCTACATGAATCCTTTTTCTCCATTGTGTCCTATTAAAAGTCAAATTCTCATTTAAATCTAATAAAGAAAGGTCATTCCTAATATTTTCTAACCAAGTCTTTTTAGGTCTACCTCTACCTTTGTTAACATAAGTCAAATCTAATACCTCTACTCTCCTAACCGAGTCATCGGAAAGTATAAGAAACTAAAAAAAAATTCATGGCATGATTTGGATTATTAACAACTAGTTTGATTTTTGCACCGACTAACATTGGACCATTCTTTTGTCTGGTAGGATGAGTTACTCTATGAAATAGATGCAAACCCAGAGAACTGGATGATTGCTGGGAGGAAGAGGGGTCATATATCTTTGGCTGCAACTCAAGGTTTGGAATTCATTTCTTTATTATTATTATTTTTTAATTTTTTGGTATAGAGGAACTTCATACTTCCATGGATTTAGTCAATTAAAGAAGCTTACTAAGCAAATTAATGGATATTTCAGGTTCAAGGGTAGTAATCACTGTGAGTTGCTTGCCTCTGGTCTCTGGTTATGTTCGTCCACCACAGCTTGGTCTGCCCGGTGTCGCCGAATCCAACATAAGCTGCAATCCTGCTGGGCCTCACCTAGTTTGTGTGTTGCCTCCAACTTTGAGTTCTTCCTTCTGTGTACCAGCTTGAAGTCCTGATTATTCTGAATTCTCTTAATGGGTTAATTCTTGGCCATTTAAATCTATCTGGATCCTCTCCTATTTACTGGATTAGATCTTGATGTTCCTGCTTGGAGCTTCTGGTCTCTCAACCATCCAGATAAATCTGATTCAACTGGAGAAGAGGGAAGAAGGCATCAGAGATTAGATTTATGAAATTCAAGTCTCTTATGTATTGTGGTGAGTGAACTTTTGAAGAATTTTGGTTTTTGTCTTCCCATGTATAAATTGAGAGAGTAGAAAGATGTTTGATTTATGTTAAAGAGGCTATGCAGGTGATGAGTCTTGTTCTTTGCAGAGTAAAATTCTGGATATCTTTCTGAAGTTCACATTATCACAATTCTTTAGTGAACTTCCAAAGCCCATTTTGACTGTGTTCCAATTCTGGAAGTATCTCATCTGTAGGGCATTAAAAAAAAACTTGTTGCTTTTATTCGATTATATTGTGCTTGATCATTAGCTTTTGTTCAACTGATTTTTACAAGTTTGTTTATTTAATGGATTAAATATGAACAAGATCTTATTAACTTGATAGATCTCGATTATATTTATGAGGATGCTCGGGTGCATGAGTGGCATTACTCTTAGAGATAGAGTACGAAATGAGCATATTCGTGAAAAGATTGGCGTAGCTGCAGTGGAAGATAAGATTAGATAGAGTCACCTTAGATGGTTTGATCACATAAAATGACGGATTTTGAATGACCAGGTTAGGAAAATAGATGTATTAGAGTTGATTTGTGTTAAGAAATAAAGAGGTAGACCTAAAAAGATTTGGTTAGAGAATATTAGAAATAATCTTTACTTATTTGATTTAAATGAGAATTTGACTTTTAACATGACACAATAGAGAAAAAAAATTCATGTAGCCGACCCCATGTTGTGAGACAAAAATTTGATGTTGTTATTGTATACATTAAATTTTATATTATTATACATATGCTATAATTTATATACAATTTTGAAGTGGAATTTATGTACATGAATAGTTTATATTTGATTTGATAAGTTAAGGAGTTGGACACAAACATAAAATTTTGATTGCTTTCTTAATGGGTTGAGCCGATCAACTTCGAGCTCGCTCAAATTAGGCTCGTTTTCGCTTTAACTATATGTTTTAAGGAGTTTTTGCATATGGATCACATGTTGCATTTTAAAATTGGAGGTATGGTTAGCTTGCATGGAATTTATGAATGTTTTTAAATAAGCAAAAAAAATTATACAATTATATATATATATATATAATCAATCTTTCTTAAATATTGGGCCATGAAATCTTTCACAGAATCATATACTGTGTTCTTTAGCATTCATGCAATCACAATCCCATAGAAAACTCCAATGGGATATTTAGGATTACTCTCATATTATAATATCATAATTACTGCATGATGTGCAAGTACCAATTCCAATAGTATATAGTATAAAGTGAACCAGTTAGAGATAGAGAGAGAAAGAGGGGGCAGAGAGAGAGAGAGAGATGGTGGAAGAGTGGTGGGGTTGGTCTTAAAAGACTGAGGCTCTCAAGTCAACTGTTGGAACAAATTCCATGACTCAATAAATATATAAAGCATGCATATAACTATCACTAAGGCTGGGGTCACTAATTAAGGCTTTGATTGGACCGACTTTCTTATTGCTTCTTAAAACAGCTTTTTAGTAAAAAATATAAAAAGCTATTTTAAGGTTTTGTTTGGGACGGCTTTTTTTATTGCTTCTTAAAATAACTTTCTTATACAAAATTTTTAATTTTTGTACTAAAAAGTCGCTTTCAGAAGCAAGAAAACAACCGTCTCAAACGAAACCTAAGAAATAATAATAAAGCCGTCCTGAATGAAGCCTATAAGTGGATATGTGAATTGTGAAGCATTATGCTGAAGAAATGGTTGACAAAGAGAAATTAAATGCACTGTTCCTCACATGGGCTGAAAGTATAGCCACTTGCTTCTTCGCCATTGTTGCATTAAGTACTTGATGGCTCTCACGTTTTGATCCGTGAAGAGAATTCAAACTCTACTTCTCAACAATTTTTAAATATTTTATTTATTAAATATGGGATATAACGTTAATAATTTTTTTTTTTTTACATATCATTAATATTTTGTTTGGGATATTGGTAAATTTTTATGAAGTAAAGTTGTTGTGGGGAAATCAACTAAACTAATCTAATTGCGAAAAGTAAATTTTTATCACAAAATTGTGAAAAAGAATGAGAAATTAGTAAGAAAATAATAGCCAAATAAAATTATAGTTGTTGTCTGAAAAAATGAAGTGATGAGAAAGCTGTCTCAAACCGATCTTAAGGCTTCGTTTGATACATCTTTCTTATTACTTTCTAAAATAACCTTTTTTAGTGGTATAACAACTACGTAAAGACTAGGCTAATTGATGCTCATTAGGTTAATTATAGATAAATAATTAAGTTGTTAACATTTGTGCGAGGATATTAGATTATATTAGGATAGAATTATGAATTGTTAAATTTATTTTGAGATTAATGTAATATATATATATATATTATAATGAGGGTTTAAGGCTGATTATAGATTGAATTTTAAGTAGGAAGTTAGAGCATATTTAATTTTAAAATTTAGATAGTAGGTTGGAATAGCTCAAATCTATAATCTTTACTTAGATTAATGTGTTAAGGTTGATTTTCTAGAGTAGGATTTTTTGGTTTCTCAACTCTTTCACATCTAGGAAGAAAATATGTTGCCTAGCTCCCTATTGAGTGATTTTTATAAATTAAATATTAAGCTAACCTTAGTAATTAATCAAATTTTAGTTAGAATAATTAATTAATAATCTTATTAATAATCAATGAAAAATATTTTTCTACTTAAATATAAGTTAGGATAGATAATTCTATTTTGGATATCTCAATTGCTCCTTATATATACACCCTTTTGATGACTAATTTTTTGGAGAATTTAGAAAATTTGGTGGTGTATGTGAGAAGGTTCTTGCTAGAGATAATTATGCATGATGAGATTCTTAAGTTTATTCTTCTATTTTCTTCGTCATGCATCAACATACTTTGGATTGAAGACAGAGCATTTTTTCAGCATTTAAGTGTCTTAATGATATAAGAATTGAGTAATCTTAGGCTCTTTGGATTTGTCTCATCGAGACACTTGATCGACTACAATCATGTCAAATTTAGAGTTCAACCCACCATTGTTTAGCTTAATTGGTTGGTGGGCGAGTATGGTTGGGAACCCTCCAACTCGTGCTCGATTACCCTCCAGTGGCAACACCTCTAATTAAGTGTGACCCAATCAAGTGCGGGCCAGGAGTTTTCTAAGGTGGGTGCCTCTTCTAGGTCAGCTGAAGATTAATCACACCGTCATGCGGCCTTTCGGGGGTGGAAGCGAGTGGATCCCCCGTTCTATATATATATATATATATATATATATATATATATATATATATATATATATATATATATATATATATATATATATATATATTTGGAATTCTGTTGCCATAAATTAGGTGCCATTATCGAAATTAATTGTTAATTAGATAAGCTATTTTAATTTCGCTTAACGAATTAGGTTGATATAACATATTTCATCATTTAATAAAGCATACAAATATATGTGTTTTTTTTATAAATTTTTTTTTAAATAATGTTTAAATTTTATGACAGCCATATGATTAGGAGTATTATAGTTTTGTATACATTGCCTATAAATATTTTTATTAATTTATTTTTCATTAAAACCGCTCTAAATATCTTAATTTTTTTAGCCATAGTCAGAAAATTATATTAATTCATATTTCATATGATTACTTAAAAAAAAATCACGTTTCCTTAAAATTTTTATACATATCTTTATTATCTTTTTATTAACATCACATCTTACCAAACAAAATCGCTTCTCATTGCGTGCGCTCTTATCAAACGCTTCACACATAATTTTTTAGAGTTTTTACGCACATATCACTCAAATCTAATTTACTTAATTTACACTTTAACTTCACTATTTACATATATAAAACTCTAAGACTTTGTTTGGAATGACTTTCTTTCTGTTTCTTAAAACAACTTTCTAAACAAAGCCTAAGCATTAAAATAAACTAAAAACAACACCTCCCCATATCTAAAGCCCTAACTATATAATCGAGCCACCAGTTTCAGCACCCCCACTCCCTCAAATGTTAATGTTCTTGCCTCCAAGCTTACTGCTGCGGTGCTGCCTGCTTATGGAGAGATTATTACGTGCAGAGTCCGAACACAAAGAATCGTTCGATTTTGTGTATATGAACATAAAATGCTCAATAAAAGCATAGTGATGAACAATAACTACACTCTTAATTCACAGTCACAAAACCGAACGGTTCTCAATGTCCGAACTCCTCTCATAATAATCTCTCATGCTTGTGAGCTCTATCATTATCTACCTACGAGCCCCATTCTACCTATGTGTGATCTCAATTAATAGTAAAAATTAGTTGTTAAATATGCAAATTATACAAATTTAAGTTCTATGTATGTTAAACCCCCTAATTCTTTCATATTTATAAACATATTTAGAGAGAGAGAGAGAGGGTGATTGGCCATGTGAACTTCCCCTTGATTTTTGGGAGGAGAATGGCCTAAAGTATAAAGAATATAGCATTCAAAATGAAGCGAGAATCCCGGATCTTGATGGCCAGATTCCCTACGTTACAATCCCCCACTCTCCTAAGAGCTCAATCTAGACTGAGAAGGGCATTGAAGACCTCTATTTATTTATTTACTTTACACAATTCCCATGCAACCTATACTAATTTTTATTTTTCAAAGTTTCCATAATACTAATTACTATACTAATTAATATTCCCTTTATAAATAAACATTCAAATAATAATAAAAAATTAATATCACGATTCTCAGCATCCATATAGTTTCCTTCATTTAATAATGTATGCACGGTCTTCCATGCATTGTAGCTAGAATATATAAGAGTTTTTGCGAGCTATTTCATATTAAATACAAAATAAATTTAAAATTATATTAGAGTTATTTTGAGGTAGATATAATATGAATTTTAATATATTAATCATACATATTATTTATTTTAATACTTATATAAGCATTTAATTTAATAGTTTTCATAATTAAAAAATCACATAAATTAAAATTATAAAGTATATATTGAATAAATAATACCAAATGATACTATAATGTGTGATGAGGCATATTAAACTTTATAAACACTTTACTTTAATTAATTTAAATTAGATCGTGTCCTTAGACACCGTGATGCAATCATATCACATCTGAAATGGGCATGCATATTTCTAGGTTTTCACAGTTTTGGCTTGTATATTCATAATGATACTATGAGCGCTTTAGGGCATCCCCAAGATATGTTTTCAGATACCGCTATACAATTACAAACCATCTTTGCTCAATGGGTACAAAACACCCATGCTTTAGCACCTAGCGTAACAGCTCCTGGTGCAACAACAAGTACCAGCTTAACTTGGGGAGGTGGTGTAGTACAAGAAATTTCATGAAATATTGTTTATTAATTCCATTTATTAAATTTTTATTTTTTTTTTAATTTGGAAAATGGATTATTCATTGAACAAAAGTCCATAAACTAAATTCCAAGAAATTTAGCTCTGTGCATTAAATAATGGTGAGAGAAGTGGGCCAACAAAGAAAAATATGGCTTTCCTCTCACGTCGCACCAAAGCCATTTCATGCATGTTTGGTAGCTTTTCATGCAGAGTGGTAGTGCTACTCTGAATTTGTGTTATATGTGTGGGGATTCATACTCTATCATATCATGCATGATCATTTTGGTGCCTAAATCAAAAAGTTGATCTTGAAAGTTAGAAGATTTTTTTGAAAATTTAGCTTGTTGATGTATTCTCTAAGCTTAGAATGGAATGCAATTAGTTTAATGGTGGGGGTGCTTATGGGAGGAGATTAGAGCATCTATGATAATTTGATATAACGGACGATATGTATCAATTCATATCATATTTGAAAAGTGTGTTGTATATTTAAATCCAGTGATTGACGATACTGTGGTTGTTGAATAGATGTAAGGATAACGGTTGTTTATATGTATGCTATATTTTTATGTCTGATGTGTAACTATAATTGTTTGGAAATTCAAGATGAAATATGGACTTGGGCCACTTGAGAAATCAATTAGTGATACATTGTTCCAAAATAAGTTAAAAGCAACAGTCGCCCATAAGGGTTAACGAGAGATTCTATGGTGCTAAGTAGAACTTGATACATGGCATATTGGAGTTATCGAACTAAACCGTATGATGACCTGAGAGTTCCACCCAATTGAGGTTAATTAATAGACAGTTGACTTTAAGTGCTTGATAATAGTAGTGAATATTTGAGGAACTTCTGATAAATAGAGCTTATTCGAGACATGTACAGTGAGGAGGAAACTACTCAATCATTACACAAATATGTTGAACTCACACCTAACTACTCTCATTGTGGCATGAGTTCCATGGTATCATCTTTTAGTATCAATTTTAGTCCTCCCCTATTAATAAGGATCATATGCACTGATTAAAGAATCATAAAATTTGACTTTTTCTCTTTCTTTTTCCACTCTTTTTTGTCACACTCCAACCTAATGTAACCCATATGTGACAATGAACCACATCGAATGCCATAAATTCTAGGCCTAATTAAAATCCTAAGATCAATATAACATGGTTTTATTTTGATCGCACATTTTAAAAAAATTAATGAAGAGAATGACCATCCATAAGAACAACTTCAATTCTATTATCATAACCTCAACCATAAACAACAGTTTGATATTGATGTCAAAAGCAATATGAACATAAGCATGATATCCTTTATGCCATAATTTAAAGATACATACTAATTGTGTTTTTGTTTGCAACTTAGGCTTCATGTGACACAGCTTTTTTGTTGCTTTTCTTTTCAGACCGCAATCATAATTTTTGTTCGACCACTACTTTTTCACTGGGATTGTTATTAGGAGATGATGGTGGAGAGATTGTAGTCAGAACACGATGGCCGAGAGATTGAAGTTGGGTATTCATGGTCAGGAGACTGTAGTCTAGCGAGCGTTGTTGGAGGACCAAAGTCAAGCAATAATGATCAAAAGACTATTATAGGGGGGTGATGGTTTAGGGATTAAAGTCAAGTAATGGTGATAAAGAGACTATTGGAAGACCAAAGTTGGGCATGCAATGATGATTGGTGGACTATAGTGGGGTGATGGGAGTCGAAGCACCATAGTTGAATGATGATGTTTGTAGTACTGTAGTTGAATATGAGTTGTCAAATGAACACAATTAGGTGAGAGTTGTCTTGGGACCACAATTGAGTGACGATGATTAAATAATCATAGTTGGACAATGATGGCCAAAGGACACAGTTGAGTGATGGTGGTAAAGGCATCATAATAGGGAGATGGATGATGGATGAGAAATTATAGTTAGGTGATGGTATTTGGGAGTTTATAGTATGATAATAATGGTCAAATGATTATTATTGGAAAATGATGGTTGGAGTGTCGCAGTTTGATGATAGTGGTCCTAGGATGGTGGTCGAATGATGGTGGTGTGACAATGGTGATCTCACGATGGTGCTTTGACAACAATGGTTAGACGATGATGATCAGGAGTAGGTCCATTGGACTTATTGGATTCTTTAAGCTCTTAAGCTCTTTTGATTTCAAGATAAGAGTCCTAGCCCGGCCTCTTTCATGTAGGCCGTGTGGATTTATTTATAAATATATGAGAGTTGCATTGCTCATAAATATAAAAAATAAAAAAGTTTAGAACACTAACAAACGACCCGTATTGACTCGCTTGATAATATATTTTTCTTTAGTATTTAATTACTTTAATGATGCTAGAATCATGTAATGTTTATTGTTGGATTTATCCCGTTTAGACCCTCGATTTGACCATAAACTTTTGATCATTTAATCTTCTTCTTAATATCCCAAAAAATATTAATTATAATTCAAATGCTTGATTTAAGCTTGTTCTGATTCAAATCCAATCACTCTTGATGCCGATGATCATCTCATAAAGACGTTCAATTTGAATTTAAGTATGGTAAAATGGAAGTTTAATAATCTTTAATTTGAATATGCATTATGATTTTTGTTCAATTATGAACTATCAACTAAATTTTACATATTAAATTACTTTTCATTATATTAAATTAAATGCACATAAATACAAAATAGTAAGTGCTCATAAATTTGAAAATTATGATGAATAAAATAGTAGGCTTGAAAGCATTGCTAAAAGGTTATTTCTCCTGCAATTTGGGCACATAAATCGCTTAAATCAGTAGCAATCAAAGTTATTTTTCAAACTGGTTATACATTATTGATAAGAAAAATTACTAGATAAAGTAATTGTTATATTATAGTCATGTTCAAATCATATTGTTGGTGGACCCACATAAAAGTCAGATTGGATTTAAATCAACTAAGGCTCTCTTTTTTTTTTTTTTTTTTAATTCGAGAAATTATTCTGTGGATTTATCGAACTGTTCAGAGGGTAATCAGAATACGCAACGTCATCCAGTATCAAGCAGTACAGAGAAAAAAAAAATATGATATGACGTGTTCTTATTCGCCTCTGGATAATATTCGGTGACCGCATATAATTGTGATTATTTCACTCATCACAACTTAAATATTTTTATGGGAATTATGACTTTTTAGCCATTTAATAAGGGGACGTATTTAAATTTAAATTAATATTTATTATTTAAAACACAAAATTACATTGTTTCTTAAGAAATCAATTTTAAGAAAGTAATAAATTGCTATTTTTTTCACAAATGTTTAAAGTTATTGGCATTTTATAAAAATTGAAACCAAGAAAATGTTATTAAATGTTTTTAAAAAGTTATTAATTATTTTTAAATTTTAAACTTTTTATAAAATACTTTTATTATTTTTTAGATTCTTAATTATTTAAGAAAAAAATTTATATTTAATAATCTTTTTAAACTTTATATTAAAATGTTTATAAACTTTATATTAATTTTTTTTCTTAAACATGTCTTAATTAAAAAATATAATATTAAATTCCGGTTTCTAATGTTTAAAATTTTATAAAAACTGATTATGTTTTAAAAAATAAAATAAATTAATTTTACTTTTTAAAAACATTTCTGTTTTTTTTTTTTTTTTTAAATTGATTATGAGAAGAATTACTATATAAAGTAACTGTTCTACACAGCTCACCTTGGCCTGTTGGTTGAGAGCTTATGCTTTCAACTAAGAGGTCTTTGGTTCGAGTCTTTGTGTATGCGTTGTGTGTATGAGTTTGTCTTAAATGACCTAAATGTCCCAAAAAAAAAAACTTAACTGTTCTTAATAGTCATGTTCAAATCATATTGTTGGGGGACCCATATAAAAGTCATGTGAGCCAACTGTTCTTGTGAGCCAGCTCTAACTCGATTTACTAATGAGCTTGTGACTCGAGCTAAACAAGTCACGAGTTCTAATTTGAGCTTAAAGTGATGCTCATATATAATATGCAAACTTGATCTCAAACTTGGCCCGATTAAGCTTGTTAGCTTATGAAGAAGGCTGAATTAATATTATTTAACACAAAGATACTTATATTATTTTAATTTACTATCTTTTGTCTCTATTGAAAATAAAAAATCAAGCCTGAGCTTGTGTCAATTTTGAGCTCAAGCCTCGTATTTTTCACTTATGGATTGATGGCAACGCCGTGGGGTGTTGGCTTTCAGACTATAATGAGGCAGACTTCCTGCTCGCCCCCCTGGAAGGTCATGACTTGTTTTTGGCAACTTTGGTGGTTCATTCTTCTATGTTCATGGGTGATTAATGTTTATTCTTCTTTCAATAGAGGATCCAAACTTGGCAATCGGGTGGCGATTCTAAGTTTGACAATTTGGATTATTTATCCTTTCTACTTTACTTTGTATTTTGTCGATTAATGTGGTATTTTCAACTTTGTATTTTTAAATTTTAAGTTTTTTGACCTTTCGGTTGTATATCCCTTTTCTTATGAAATAAAATCTATTGTTAAAAAAAAAAAAGGAGCCTCATATTCTTCAGCAAATTATTACGTCCGGTGTCCGGATTCGTTCGGAGGAGGGCGAATCCGGACGCGCCACGTCACCCCGACCCCAGTGCATCTGGGTAACGTGGCACGTCCGGATTCGCCTCCGGGCGGCCGAACTCAGTATAAATTAAAGTAATTTGGCTCCATGAAATTATATATATTCAATCATGGAGCATGGATTAAGGGGGTTTGGTTCCCGCAGATCTGAGCGCAACTATAAAACCAACGCTCAACACATTCTGCCTTTCTTCCATTTGTTCTCCACCAAGAGAGAATGCTTGGCTGCTTCGCGAGGTCAAGACGCCCTTCCCCAACTCTACCTCCGTTAACCAAACCCTCCTCTCATGCGGCCGCCGGCCACCCCTCCACCGCCGTTTTCAGATCCTTCAACTCCCTCTTCGAACCCCTCTCCTCCGAATCCGACACCCACACTCCATCGTCCTCCCAAACCCTATCCCTAACCTCCTCCTCCGCCGCCGATTCCGACCCAATCTCCTCCGCCATCGCCTCACGCCGCCTCTTCCCCGCCTCCCCTGGTCCATCCAATTCCATCCTCGACTCCCCCGCCGTCACCATCAGCCTCGGATCGGCCGGCGTCGCTGTTCCAACCTACACACCAGACCCCTATTCCGATTTCCGGCGGTCCATGGAGGAGATGGCGGCTGCGATCGGCGTTTCCGGCTGTGGAACTCAGCTCGACCTCGCCGTCCTCCGCGAACTCCTATTCTGCTACCTCAAGCTCAATCGGAAGCAAGCGCATAAGTATATTGTTAGCGCCTTCGCCGATCTTCTCGTTTCACTCTCCGACGATGATAAGAGTTTCGGCCATGAATGACGAGAGAGCTCTGTGCTCTGTTCTGTTCTCGGAGCCTTCCTTTCCGTCTGATTTTGCTTTTACGGGTGCGTTTGTAATGGCTGTACTGTACTGAACCTCTGAACTATACGTACATAACTCCTTTTTAAAAAAATAAATAAATCTTTTTTCCGACGCATGCATTGATCTGAACCGTTGGTTTGATCTTTGAATGTCAGAATTTATATTATATGCCTGTCTTATACTTCTTATAGGATGATAAGAAAAAAACAATCATTTTATTTTATTTTAATAAATTCTATAATACCTAAATTATTATATTACTAATATAATATTTTAGTATCTCCATAATATTAAAAGATGTCATAATATTTTTCAATAAAATTAAATCTATATATTAAACAATTATTTGTGTGTTTGATAATGAGGCAGATATTAAATATTAGGAGTGTCAAAATATATTAATGAATTGCATTCATTTTGAATATGAACTTGACGTAATATGAGTTCAGTCAATTCGAACTTGACTCGTTTAATAAATAGATTAAAAAAAAAAGGAATATGAATCCTATCTGGTAGTGTAAAAGCCAAATTCAAAACTATCGAAATATTGTTCGCTTTGGCCATAAGGCTACACGGTTTTGCAATGTTGGTGTAACTTCTCAGTAGATCATCCATCCAATAATTGTTTCAGGATGAGTACGATTAACTGTGGAGTTTTTTTAAATCAAATTTCAACCATTACACTAAAAGTCGTATCGATGTTTAAGAGCTTAGCTTCTTTTACTTAAGGGGTTTCACAACTAGCAAGTCGAATGATTCGAATCTGACTCAAAAACTTATTTTGAGTACTATTTATTTAATAACTTATCGATTATAGAGTTCAGATTAATTGATAAAAAATAAGAAAACCATACTAACAAATAAAAAAAATTAAACCGATCAAAATCGATTTTGTTAGCCAACATGAACGGGCAACTAAACGGTGTGGAAGTTTAGAACCGAACTCAACTATTTCATTAAACGGATTAACACAAACAAAATTTTTAAAATTAGATTATCTGATCGGATCATTTATTGACACTCATAATCAAAACTAAAAATTTCATTTCATTTACAAATTAAATTTTATTCCTACTTAGCTTGACAGATAATATACAACTATAGCTAACCAAATAAAGCCCAACCATATTTAAATTTGACTCAGTGTTGGAATATTAAACTACAAAACATTAGACTTAAAAAAAGTTTCACTTATTGATACCAAATTGAGCGGGACCTTTATCACGTTCTCATGTTCATGTATTAAAGTGACACTAATCATTCCTCCCCTAATAATAGCTCAAAATTTTAAAGATTTATATATAGATATAACATTGGTCCTATTTAGACTTCATTTGAGACGGCTTTATTCTTTCTTTCTAAAACAACTTTCTAGTAATTTGTTTTTTTTAATTTCAACATTTTGTACTAGAAAACCGTTTAAAAAAACAGTACGAAAGCTGTCCTAAACAAAGTCTTAGGTTTCATTTGGGACGGCTTTCTTACTGCTTCTTAAAGCATCTTTTTAGTATAAAATTTAAGATTTTGAACTAAAAAGTTGCTTTAAGAAGCATGAAGAAAACCGTCCCAAACGAAGCCATAGTCTCTCGAATTGATTATATGAAATTTGACTATATTGATATCTCATGTTGTAATTATGACAAATTGATTTTAATTAGAGGCGATGCCAGCTTTGCTCTTGAGGGTGGGTAAAACTGGTAGCGGGTGTTCATAGAAGTGTAGGTGGTAGGGGCTTTTAGGATCGTTGGATTGGCGGAGTCCAAGCAGCAATCCAACAAGCATGAATGAGAGGGGATTCTCAAAATTGCTCTCCCTTTGAAGTAAAACTCAGTTTTGAGGGTGGACAATTGTCCATCCTCAGTTCAATGTGGTTCCTTACTAATGCTTTCAATAAGATTTAGGATTTATTTGAGATAAACTATAGCTTTTTGTGTGAGTAGTTGTAAAGCTATTGAGTGATATATATATATATATATATATATATTGAGGCAATTATGTTGAACTCTAACACACATAAAATATATTAGCTTTGAGCAAACACCTCTTGATTGATAGTCAAAGTTCTCAACCAACAGATTAAAGATTCATTTTGGACGACTTTTTTTATTGCTTCTTAAAACAGAGTTTTCACTGCTATTAAAACAGGCTTTCAAAGCATGCACTTTTTTTAACCCTATAACAATAGTTACAACACCTAAAATATTTTTAACAATGGTTTATAAATCGCTGCACATTCACTGTATTTGTTATCGCTGCAAACGGTTTTCGCAGTGCTAATTAAACTGCTGTAGTAGATAGTGATTTAACAATGCTTCATTTAGCGGTTTTAACCACTACAAATTTGGGTCTATAACAGCGATTTTAACACTTGCGAATATGGAGAAAGGATCTTTAGCTGCAAAATTGTAATTTGAACCAATTGCAGCAGTTATAGCATTTCTGAAAGATTTTATAAAAAATCATTTTTAGTACAAAATTTGAACTTTTTTATTAAAATATTATTTTAAAAAGTGATAAAAAAGTCGTCCAAAATGAAGTCCAAGTTCAACTGTATAAGCTCTAAAAATTAAAACAATTAGACTATCCCAAATAGGCTCTCATTCTTCTCTCTCTATATAGAATCAGGTGATTTTTTTTTTTTTAATTTTATAATAGTACGATATTATGATCTTTTTTAAAATATATAAATAAATAATTTAAATGGCTTTAACTTTTGAAATATAACTAATGACGACTGATTCCGGCAACCAAATTGAGGGAAATGAGGAGGGACTTATTCGTTAGAGATATATTGGGCAACGGAAATCCATGAAATGAGGAGATGATTGGGATAGTGAGGCTTAGCTGTCCTAATCAACGAAATTTTCGTCCTAACAAATAGCTGAAGAGTAGACAGATTAATTATAAATAGCATATTAATTACAGCTTCTGCTTCATCTTCTGTATCTTCTTCTTTGTCTTCATCATTCTACTAAGTGAGCTTCAAAGATAGTAATGGCTGAAGGTTCTTCCAACTTTGACTCCGAATGCATACCTCCGCTCAGGTAATATATATTTACAATTTATATTTTACTATATACGATTCATTGGTGGTTGCTTACTTTTACTAAATAACTTTAATGAATCCTAATTTATTTATACTGCTTTTCAAACAAATTATGCCTGCTTCTTATTTGGACTAAGCTTGATATATTTAACTAATTAATATGACAAAAAGAAAACTGATTTAAATGCAGGTGGAAACGGATCTTACGACATGCAAAGGTCTCTTGATGGCGACCAAGAAGGAAACGGATCTTACGACATCGCCCAACTCAAAATCTGCCGTAACAACATAGTCAATGATGAACACCTCACTTGTGGTTGCATCGCCCTCGAAATAAGCTCTGTTGACTGCCCTGTCATTTTCTTTAAGATCACTGCCGTGATTTTTGAACTATCTTTCATGGTGGATACGGGTAAAGTGTGGACCCACAACGGTTGCGCCGCTAGCATCCCCAACCGCTTGATATGAGACCATATAGCACCCTCAAAAATGCAAATCATAGAATATAAACTCCATATTTTGTGAGCCGAAGATATGGTGTTGCATTCACAATCATTCTTCTTTTCAAAGAAGATTCCATCTCCATTCTCCTTATGCATCGCCTCCAGCTTGGGGACGGAATCATTACTATGATGCATAAAGAAATTGCGGATGGAATCTTCTTTGAAAAGAAGAATGACTGTGATTGCAACACCATATCTCTGGCTCACAAAACATGAAGTTTATATTCAATAATTTGCTCTTTTGGGGGTGCTAAATGGTCTCATATCAAGCGATTGTTTAGCATATTTTCACGGTTTCGCTAGATTTTAGATAAATGCTGATAAATTAATGTTAACTCTTCAAGATTCCTTTAAATTTATTTTGCTAAATACTTTGAATTTGCTTAATTAAATGTGTTTAAAATTTTCGGTATTTCTTTACTTAATTAAATGTGTTTCATCCTTGAATTAAATTTCTAATTGACTGTTTTATTTCATTGGGCTCCAATTCTCTTTTCTTATGGTTATTTTTTTATCATTATTGGTTGGCATAAATCATTCAAAAATTTTGCTTAAATTAAGTGAAGATTATCTTTCGCTGTTTCGTTGAGAAAAAAAAAATATTATTATTATTTTTTGATAAGAGAACTTATTTGTTTAGACGAACATTTGATCGCAATTGAATAAAAGATAATAGAAATGATTCTTTATTTTTCATAAAAAAATAAGGGCATAATAAATTCAACATTTCCTTATTTTTTATTTATTTATTTTTTTTATGAAGTAAAGTAAATGCAATGTTAACCGCAAGAAAGTTGTGGCCAGGGTGATTGGCGGTCGGTGGCGAGACCAACTGTGGTGTCCGCCGAAAGGATTCGATGGTGACCGAAGGCTGGCGGCAGCGGACAGGGCGGCAACCGGTAGTGGTGACCACCAGCCGGGGGCGGCTGCTAGCGTTGTTGACTGGTGTGCGGCGGCGGTTGACTGTGGTGGCTGGCAGGGGTTATTTTTATTTATTTTTATCTTTATTTTTTAAGGATATTTATTATTATATTTTAAAACATCCTACAAAACTTAAGATTACGTTTTACATCACCTCCGGCTTGGGTATGGAATCATTATGATGCATAAGGAGATTGCGGATGGAATCTTCATTGAAAAGAATAATGATTGTGACTGCAACAACATTTCTCTGTCTCACGAAAGATGGAGTTTATATTATATGATTTGCTCTTTTGGGGGTGCTATATGGTCTCATATCAAACGATTGTTTAGCTTTTTTTCGAAGTTTCGTTAGATTTTAGATGAATGATGATAAATGTTAACTCTTCAAGAGTCCTTTAAATTTATTTTGCTTAAAATTTTGAATTTGCTTAGTTAAATGTGTTTAAATTTTTCGGTCTTTCTTTACTTAATTAAATGTGTTTCATACTTAAATTAAATTCCTCATTGAATGTTTTATTTCATTGGGCTCCAATTCTCTTTTCTTATGGACGTATCATTATTGGTCGGCATAAATCATTCGAAATTTTTACTTAAATTAAGTGAAAATTATCTTTTGTTGTTTCGTTGAAAAAAAAAATTATTCTTATTATTATTTTCTGAGAAGAGAACTTTTGTGTTTAGACGAAGATTTGATCGCAATTGAATATAAGATAATAGAAATTATTCTTTATTTTTCATAAAAAAAAAATAAGGACATAATAAATTATTCTTTATTTTAGGTAGAATTAGTAAAAATAAATCATTTCTGTTTTATTGCAATAAAATGAGTCTCTCAGGAAAATGAATGTTGACATAAACGATGGTTATTTCTATTAAGTTATCTTTTTTTTTTTTTTTTTTGAAAAATAACATTATGAAAATAAATTATATATTTATTATGATTTATGATTATGAGAAGCAATCCCACTACTTCTGATCATGTGGTTTCTACACTTGAGAACAAAACCTAGGGCGTATCGCTCAAATTATTGGCCCAGTACTGGATGTCATTTTTCCACCGGGCAAGATGCATAATAATTATAATGCTTTGGTAATTAAGGGTTTAGATACTTTCGGTCAGTAAATTAATGTAAGTTGTGAAGTTCCCCTCCCAAGGGCAGGTTCTTATGCGTTACTCACCCATCCGCCACTGGAAACACCATTTTCCATCCGACTTGCATGTGTTAAGCATGCCGCCAGCGTTCATCCTAAGCCAGGATCGAACTCTCCATTTTTTTTTTTTTTATTAAACCCACAGTAGGGGCCTACGCGTTGATATAATTTAAACGGTTACAAAAGTCCTTAGAAGGGTCCTCCAGCTTTCTACTGCTCCAAGGAGCTACAAAATAAATCAAAATAAACCCTAAAAGCCAGAGATCCCTTTTTCTAAAATTACAATAAAAACAAGGATAAAATCTAATATTGTATACCCAAAAAAGGAACCTTAGATAATAATCATTCAGCTCACACTTCCTGCAAAAAAGGAAAATCACAATCCAAAAAAATAGATTGAAAAAAGTAATGAACTTACAAAAGTTTTTTAGAAGCAACTCCACATTCTCAGCAAAAACCAAGCCATAAGATCTGCAAAAGCAGCTCCTAAAATTTAAATTAGAAACCTCACAATAGAGAACAATTTTATACCACACCATCATTAATTTTCCACTCAAAAGTATACCCCGAAAACCTTCTCCAAAACAGAAAATCAACCCAAGTAGCGTGCAAGTAAACCTTCAAATTCCCTACCATCCAAAAGACCCAGTAATTCAACTTATAAGCCCAGCCAAAAAGACTACCATAAAAGTAACAGTTACCGTCCCAGCACCCCTTACCTCCACAATAACATAAAGGACCAAGCATCAGATCAGAAAAACAACCACCAGCCAACAGATCATCAATAAGCTCCTCTAACCAGCATAAAATTTCCCCCAACCAGCATAACACCCTACCACCAGCCAACAGGTAAACAAGACGAGCCCCCATCCAGCCAACCAGCATTGAAAATAAAAATAGAGCAACCTCAAAAAATTAAATATGATGGATATAAGAGATACCAAACTTATCCATACATATCATGCCAACAAGAGGAACAGGCAAATTATTCAAATTATGCTCCTGAAACACCCCCTTATGGGCACCGAACTTAGCCAGCCATTCGGCACAGGCGTTAGCCTCACGGTTAACATGCGACATAGTAAAGTTTATATTAGCCAGACAGATATTAATTTTCCTAACAGTGTATAGATCATTCAAACACCTAACATTTCCTTATTTTTTATAATTATTTTAGGTAGAATTAGTAAAAATAAATCATTTCTGTTTTATTGCAATAAAATGAGTCTCTCAGGAAAATGAATGTTGACATAAACGATGGTTATTTCTATTAAGTTATCTTTTTTTTAAATAACATTATGAAAATAAATTATATATTTATTATGATTTATGATTATGAGAAGCAATCCCACTACTTCTGATCATGTGGTTTCTACACTTGAGAATAAAACCTAGGGTGTATCGCTCAAATTATTGGCCCAGTACTGGATGTCATTTTTCCACCGAGCAAGATGCATAATAATTATAATGCTTTGGTAATTAAGGGTCGAGATACTTTCGGTCAGTAAATTAATGTAAGTTGTGAAGTTCCCCTCCCAAGGGCAGGTTCTTACGCGTTACTCACCCATCCGCCACTGGAAACACCATTTTCCATCCGACTTGCATGTGTTAAGCATGCCGCCAGCGTTCATCCTAAACCAGGATCGAACTCTCCATTATTTTTTTTTTTTGATTAAACCCACAGTAGGGGCCTACGCGTTGATATAATTTAAACGATTACAAAAGTCCTTAGAAGGATCCTCCAGCTTTCTACTGTTCCAAGGAGCTACAAAATAAATTAAAATAAACCCTAAAAGCCAGAGGTCCCTTTTTCTACAATTACAATAAAAACAAGGATAAAATCTAATATTGTATACCCAAAAAAGGAAGCTTAGATGGTAATCATTCAGCTCACACTTCCTGCAAAAAAAGGAAAACCACAATCCAAAAAAATATACTGAAAAAAGTAATGAACTTACAAAAGTTTTGCAGAAGCAACTCCACATTCTCAGCAAAAACCAAGCCATAAGATCTGCAAAAGCAGCTCCTAAAATTTAAGTTAGAAACCTCACAATAGAGAACAATTTTATACCACATACTATTACCATCATTAATTTTCCACTCAAAAGTATACCGCGAAAACCTTCTCCAAAACAGAAAATCAACCCAAGTAGCGTGCAAGTAAACCTTCAAATTCCCCACCATCCAAAATACCCAGTAATTCAACTTATAAGCCCAGCCAAAAAGACTACCAGAAAAGTAGCAGTTACCGTCCCAACACCCCTTACCTCCACAATAACATAAAGGACCAAGCATCAGATCAGGAAAACAACCACCAGCCAACAGATCATCAATAAGCTCCTCTAACCAGCATAAAACTTCCCCCAACCAGCATAACACCCTACCACCAGCCAACAGGTAAACAAGACGAGCCCCCATCCAGCCAACCAGCATTGAAAATAAAAACAGAGCAACCTCAAAAAATTAAATATGATGGATATAAGAGATACCAAACTTATCCATACATATCATGCCAACAAGAGGAACAGGCAAATTATTCAAATTATGCTCCTAAAACACCCCCCTGTGGGCACCGAACTTAGCCAGCCATTCGGCACAGGCGTTAGCCTCACGGTTAACATGTGACATAGTAAAGTTTATATTAGCCAGACATATATTAATTTTCCTAATAGTGTTTAGATCATTCAAACACCCCACAGAATTGGCAGACATTACATGAATGAGAAGTTTAGAATTTACCTCAATGTTGATAACCTGGTAACCATGCTTCATACAAAACTTAAGCCCCTGGTGTAAAGCCATGAGCTGAGCTGACAAAGCAGAGCAAGGCAACAGAGGACCAGAAAAAATACCCAAAGATTTCCCATTATGATCTCTAACAATACCACCCAAACCCACATTATTAGCATTAACAGTCCCAACAATATTCAATTTAACAGCCGGATGCTTCGGTTTAACCCATCTGACCATACCAGCATTACAGTTGATAGCAGAATCATCATTTATAAACATAAAGCCAAAATGAGAATCCAGCCTGTTAGAATTGATAAAATGTTTACTAGAAATAAGATTAACCGACCTTAATTGCAAAATTTTATCACGAATATTAGAAATGATTTGATTAGCATCCATTTTTATCCCATTGTGCTTAGAATCATTTCTCCATTTCAACAGGAACCAAATAATAACAATAGGCAATAAGTTCTGAATATGCCCTTTACTAGAAATCAACCACATTTTCATCATCCCAACTAAATCACAATCAAAACTGAAAGTGGTAATACCAGCCAAGTTAGAATAATGATGCCACACTTTCCTAGCAATATCACCATTCACAAAAGCATGCTGGATGGTCTCACTGTTAGAACAACACTGGCACTTAGAGGGGAAGCTAAAACCCTTTTTCCACAAAGGTTATCAACCGGTAACTAGCCTTTCAAACACCTCCACGTTAATATAGAATAGGATAGAGGAATATTATTGTGCCAAATAACATTAAACAAATTTGAACTATCACTTTTAACTCTAAACTCCTCCCAAACCTTATTAATATTGAAATTACCCGAAAAAGCCAATTTAAAAACAATTTTATCCTTTTGATTCAGCTGAAGAGGAATATTAGAAATTTGGTCCACAATTTCACAAGGCACAGATTCTCGAAGTTTATTAATGTCCCAACCCCCGTTCAAAATAAACTCCTTAACTTTACTATTAATAATATTTTTGGTATTAAGATAGCTATCAATAGAAGAATAACCCATCCAATGGTCTTGCCAAAAGGATATCTCCCCTTTGCCGATACCCCATTGAATGTTCTTCTCCGCTTCCCACTTAACATCACAAAGCCTCTTCCAAACAAAAGAGTCACCAGCTTTAAAATTGCAAGACACAGGATGAAGCTTCTTACAATATTTGGCTAACATAAACCGAGCCCATAAACTCTCCTGAGCACGAAAAGAGAACCATAACTTATGAGAAAACGCATTGACAGTATCCACCACAGACTTGCATCCAAGAAATCCCTCATTTAACTTACCACATATGTTAACCCATGAAGCCCAATTAATACAATTCTTGTTGTTAGAAGCCCCCCCAAAAAACTTATTAATCATTCTCTCCATACACAGACAAACAGAAACAGGAGGTTTCATATTATGAAACATGAATATATGAATAAAATTTAAAACACTTTTAATTAAAATCAAGTTGCCCCCAAAAGAAAGAAAATTTGACGACCAATGCAATAACTTTTTTTGGAAGATCGTAAAAATATTTTCAAACAAAAAAATCTTCTTCCTACCTTTAAATAAAGGAGTACCAAGATATTTTATAGGCAATAAAGTCTGATTAAAGCAACAAACATTCTTGATTATGTTATTTCTGTTCCCATTAATATTACCACCAGTGATAAAACTGCTCTTCTCCCTACTAATAGATAGACCACTTATATTCTGGAAGGAGGAAAGAAAATCAACCATAATTTTAACATTTCTAATAGAAGCATTAGCAAAAATAATAAAATCATCAGCAAAACTAAGATGAGTAATAGGAAAACCACTCCTATTACAAAAATTAAGCATAGGATGAGTTCTATAAAGCTTCTCAATACCTCTGGACAAATACTCCATAGCAATAATAAACAAAGCCGGCGATAAAGGATCCCCTTGCCTCAAACCATGCTTGGAAGAAAAGAAACCATGCTTTTTACCATTAATGATAACAGAAAAGAAACAAGAGTCAATACTATTCTTGATAAGGTTGATGAAATTACTATTGAAACCAAACAAATTCAAAATATTGTAAAGAAAATCCCACTTCAGATTATCATAGGCCTTAGTAATGTCAAGTTTAAAAATAATGTTGCCACCAATACCTTTAACATTGAGATCATGCACCATCTCTTGAGCCAATAAAATATTATCAAAAATATTTCTACCTTTAACAAAACCAGTTTGATTAATAGAGATAATCCTAGGTAAAATGAGGGACAATCTAATAGCAATAATTTTAGCTACCAACTTGTTGAAAAAGGTACACAAACTAATAGGTCTAAACTCATTCCAAAAATTAGGATTATCTTCTTTTGGTATAAGAACAATATTAGTAGAAGCAAAGAACTTAGGATAAACCTTACCTTTAAAGAAATTATGAACATCATCAACAACATCATTCTTCACAACATCCCAAGCATGAACAAAAAATTTGGTAGTGAACCCATCAGGCCCGGCAGTCGAGTCCCCATTCATCTCTTTAAGAATATTCCAAATTTCCTCCTCACCTGGAGGCTGTGTAAGCATTAAATTGTCATCATCCCCAACTAACATGGGAATAACATTCGCATTAACAATAGGACTAGTTAATTTAGAACAATTAAAAATATCTTTAAAATAATCCACACTAGAAGAAGTAATAGATTCCTCAGTATCAAAAACCTTACCATTAGTATCCACCAATCTATGGATATGATTTTTAATCATGTTTTTGTTAACAATAGCATGAAAAAATGCAGTATTCCGATCCCCTTCTAAAATAACTTTGAATGCAGCTTTTTGTTTCCAGAAAATATCTTCTTGATTCTGTAAAGAAAAAAGATGAAGTTTAGCACTATCCAGATTAGACAAGTTGATACTCGAAGGGTCATCAATCACAAGCTTGTCCAACTCCAACACATTAGTTTCGGCAATCTTGATATTGTCAAAAATATTTTTAAAGGTGTGCTTATTCCACCAATTCAACATTTGTTTAAGCCTGCTAAGCTTAGCCCACAACCTGTCCATGCCATTAATATTACTATTAGGAAACACATTAGCATTCCAATTAATATAAACAACATTAAGGAAATCAACATGTGTCAGCCACATATTTTGAAATCTAAAGGAATTAGCATTCTTACTAATACTTTGAGCAACATTCATAAGAAGAAGAGAATGATCAGATAAAGTTCTACTTAAATGCTGCACATTAGTCAAATTAAAGCTACTAATCCACTCATTATTAAAAAAGATCCTATCCAGTCTTTGCCACAAAGAAGCTCTATTCCAAGTAAATTGACCACCCGAGTACCCAATATCAATTAAATTACAGTTATTAATCATTTGATTAAAATCATCCATAGCCTTATGATTAGGATTTTTACCCCCAACCCTTTCACTAGCATTAGAGATAACATTGAAATCACCTCCCACAGACCAAGGACCATTCGAATTGATAGCAAAATCAGCTAATTGTTCCCAAAGAGGCACACGCCCCACTCTAGTACAAAGAGCATAAACAAATGAAGCATAAAAAGTAAAATTAGCATAGGAAATTTGAGTATGCACAACTTGATGTAAATAAAAAACAATCGAAACACTAATATGATTTTTCCACATAATCCAAATCTTATTAGAACAATTAGTAAAGCATTTATCAAACCCCAAACGTTTGGTCACCGCATCACTTTTATCCGAACTAATAAAAGGCTCTAAAATCACCGCAGTAGCTTGATCCGTCTGCAACGGGCGACTAAAAATAGAACCCAAAGCATACAACATTTTATGATTGAAAAAATGCAGTCTAAGGTTAGGAAAAGAAATCCAAGTCAGAACAATAGGAGACTCTTCTTTAACATCGAAGAAAGGCGTCCACTTTAAAATCCTCATTTGACAGTTCAAGATAAAATACGATCTACGAGCAAAAACACGACTGTAATCCAAATCATTTGACATCTGAATAGCAACATGTTTTGAATCTAAAAGACCAACAGAGTAAAAACCCAACAGTTTAAGGTTCCCAAAGAAAGCACGGATCGCATCAAGGTTTGGTCTTCGCAGACCAAACTTACCATTCAACGTAAAACGGAAAGGCGACGCAAGTTTTAAAATATCGTCACCAGAGATCAAAACAGCCAGCACACCATTAAATGTAGATTGGGTCAGATAAGGAAGAATATCACCTGACGATCAAGCTAAAACATCTTTAAAGGAATGAAATTTTGTAGGAGAAGGTGTCTCTGAGTCTGGATTGAAAAAACCTTTATTCGCATCATGATTTTGGGGCGAAATGTTCCCCCAAGCCGAGGCGGAGGAAGATCCGGCCATAACTCGAAGGCCCAAAGGGCCAAACTAATAGTAGAGCACCAGTAGTAAGAGAAACCACAAAGAAACACAGTGGTGACCCTCCGAAATCGCACGCCAGCAGCAGAGGAGACGATTCCCTAAAATCGCCCGAGCGGCGTTAGGGCGAGAGCGAAAACGAGGGAAATAACTTCAGGTACCTTATCTGCGAAGATATGACATTGTGCTCTACGAGGATCGAACTCTCCATGAGATTCATAGTTGCATTACTTATAGCTTCCTTGTTCGTAGACAAAGCTGATTCGGAATTGTCTTATTGATATGTGACAAAAAACTCCACTTGAATCATTTGACAAAAAACTCCACTTGAATCATTTGATTCCTCTTTACCGACAAGACCTTGCGCTCTGGAGAAGAATAATCTATTTTCCTTTCTCGAGTATGGACTTTTTTGTTCTAATTTTATCTTGTCTTTATCACAAGTTCTTTTCCTAAACATGATTTTAAGAAAATTGTGCAATTTATTTCACTAACACTCTGACTTCAAATTACAAAATTATGATGTTTTAAAACTAAATGCTATGTAAACCGCAAGAAAGTTGTAGCCAGGGTGATTTGCAGACGGCGGAGAGGCCGACTGTGGTGATCGCTGGCAGGATGTTCTTCGATGGTGACCGACGGCCGGTGATGGGGGCAGCAGACAGGGTGGCAACCGGAGGTGGTGACCACTGGTCGGAGGCGGCTGTTGGTGTTGGTAGCCGATGTGCGGCGATGGTTGACTGTAGTGGCTAGCGGGGGCAATGGCGGTGACTGGCGTGGGTTACCGACTGTGGGGGACCGATGTCCAACGATGGTAGCTATAAATGTAAACCCATCCAGAAATCCTCAATTTATCAAATGTGTGATTACAATGTAGCATTACATATGAGGTGTGTGCATCAGTCGACCAAGCATAGGAATAGGCCTAAGGCTTAAGTTTGCTACCTAACCACAATGGATGAGCTAGCTTACTTTTGATCACAAGCCTTCGCCTTAGCTCCAACTAGTTGTAGTGAGCTAAGATGATCTGCATTAACTTTAGAGATTGAGATCCAATAAGTTACGCAATGCTGTAAAAATTTTTAAGGTGCATGGGAGAATGAAATCAAGAGGTCAAATATAAATCATTTGAATGCTGGTAGGGTAAGCGTAAGCTCAATTATCTCTAGGGGATTTTGCTTTCTTTTTTTTTTTTCGTTTTTTTTTTTAAGGGACTTGCCCAAATTACATTAAATGAAAAAGAGAAATGCAAACAAAACTCAAAAGAGGCCAAAACCAAAATTAAAAATCTTTAAACACCAAATTAAACTATAGATTGCAAAGCAAGCTCAAAAGGAAAAATAATTCAAAATTAAGTCATTGTGTAAGCAATAAAAATAACCAAAAACTAATCAAGAAGACCATGAAGCCTGTCGGACTCAGAAAATGGCTGGAGGCTTCCTGCAAAACCAACAAAAAAAACTCACCACCCAGTTGTCAGGCTTAGACCATCCATTGGAGGTAGCAGTTCAAAACCCATACATAAGAAGACCACAAGATAATCAAGAAGCAATAAGTCCTAAATCCCCAACATAGGAACAATGCTAACAGAAGTAATCATATTATTGCCCTCAAAATCCACCAAATCAGAAGACCTTGACTTGATGTAATAAATATACATCATATAAAATGCATTACATGATGAAACTTGAAAGAATAACTACTGATATATTTGTTTGGTCGGTAGAACCATAGTCGATGGGTGATGGAGGTCAGAAAGATCATAGTTTGGTGATGGTAGTCGGAGGGACCGTAATCCGTGGGCGGGAGTGGTCAGAAAAGACCTTCTCTGGCGATGGAATTCAGAAGGACCATAATCTGGCTATGGAGGTCATAATGACCGTAGTCGGCGGGCGATAGTGGTTAGAAAGATTATTTTCTAGTGAAGGAGGTGAGATGGACCGTAGTCGAGTGGTGACGAAGGTCAGAAGTTCGACGATGGGCAGAAGTCTGGCATCAAGTAGAATTTCAACGATGGATGGAAGTTCGACATCAGATAGAAGTCCAACGGAAGCCCGACCATGGGCAGAAGTTTGGCTATAAGGGGAAGTCTGACGTCGAGTAGAAATTTGGCGCCCCTATATGTTATGTATTAAAAAATATATCCTCATGATCATTAGGCTTATCCCAACTATATGGCCATAGCATTATAAATATACTACTCAATTATGATATATTTAAAATATAAGTAGAATATGTTGACCATAGGGTGCAAGGAAACTAAGCATCCCCGTACTAAAAGAATAAAGAACAATAACGAATCAAATTATTTAAAAAAGAAATTGACACATATATAAAAATTTGTTCATATACTTTGCAAATAAATATGCAAATTCTATTTTTATAAATGCTATAAATTTATTTCATTATTAAAATTCATCAAAGTTTTGTTAAATAACTATGAATATCATTATTGTTTTAGTTCATTATTAACTATAATAATTTACGTTTATGCATAAAGATATAATAATTAATGCATGTATTATCTGTTTTTCAAATTTAAATAAATAAGTCGTTAAAATTAAATAATTCTAATGCCTTCAATTCTTTTATTATAATTCTTGGGCTGATTCAAGCAACCGAAGAGAGCAAAAAGATGGGACAAATATGGGGGGTGAACAGCTTCGTGCAACAGAAATCATCAACTGAGGAGATAGTGAAGGCTTAAGTGTCCTAATCAACAAAATTATCATCTCAACAGTTTGTTGAAGAGTGAGGAGATTAATAATTATAAATAGCTTGCATATTAGTGCTTCTGCTTTTACCAAATACCATCGATCTACCATCACGTTCTTCTTAATTCCCAGACTGCCTTCTTCTTCTTCACCATTTTATGAGATTCATCTTCTTCTTAATTCCCTACTTGTCTTCTTCTTCTTCTTCTTCTTCCTCCTCCTCCTCCTCTGATTACCACTTTTTTTTTTTGGCAATGAGTTTTGCACCAGTTGATGTAGGAGTATATAGATTATGAGGTCATAACACCATCATCAGATGTCAAAGAAGATATGTACAAGTTTGTCATTTAGATTGTGGGGCCTAATAAGAGTTTTGGTGTTGGCAATTGAGGTAACTTTGGGGTATGCTTGTCTCGATTATCAATTGAGAGTGATTATTTTGTGTTGAATGTGAGGAGTAGCGGAAGATCTAAGCTAATATACATTTGATACAATGTGTGCTCTAATGATTCTGAATTATGATGTGATACATGGCTCTATTAGTTCATATGGACAAGTCGCCAACTCATCGAGCTTTGTGCTACCAATAATCCATTGCACTGAGTATTCATATAAATCTATTAGCGTACATATTGTATCAAACATTAGCTTAGGCTTTTCTCTACTTATCACATTCACCACAAAGTAATCCCTCTTAATTAGACTTGAGGCTGCACAACTCTTCGTTACCTTTGTTGCCTCCACCAAATCTCTTGTAAGCGTCCACAACCAAAATGACCATCTTGAACTGTCCTAAGACAATATTCTCTTGCAATGATGGTTGTACGACCTAATAACCAATATTCTCTTACATCAACTTGTATAGTCACCGCTCCGTAGTTTTCATAATGAAACATTTATTTATTTATTATAATGTAATTTATTCTATACTTATTATTGAGTATAGAGATTAAAGAAGGTGTGTGTAATTTTTAGACTGACAAGATTTGATCTTTGTTGTGAGAAGAAAGGTCTTCAAAAAGAATAATCTCCCAATAAACGAGGCGAAGTTCGTCAAGAGAAGAGATTTGGTTGTTGACACTTTTTGCATCGTTGATGTCTCATCATCATCGTCTAATGTTGATGTTATAGACCCACAAAAGCTAGATATGGCGCACAATGAGAACGGCAAAAGATGGAATTTCTATTCTAGGATTTGTTCTTTTGGGGGTGCTATGTGAAGAAGTATGAGCTTGAGAAGAAACAGAGAAAACAGAAACTTGTTTTGTATATTTTCACCTATAGCTTTACATACAGATATTGGTTTATATAGAGACAGTACTAATATGATTTTACATAATTACAAGTATACCTATGAACATTCTAGATTTAGTAATCTATCAAGTAGTGGCTTAAGTCCTAATATGCCCCGTCAAATTGATGGATCTTGAATGATCGTCAATTTGAGACGAAGTTGATGAAACCTCGGAGTGGAGAGCGGCTTGGTAAAGATGTCAGCAATTTGATCAATCGTACTTATTGGATGTAGATTGATGTTGTTTTGTTGAATATGATTTCTTAGAAATTTCTGATCAATTTCTATATGTTTAGTCCTTGAGTGAAACACTGGATTGTTGGCAAGAGCTATCGCCGACATATTGTCACAGAAAAGGTTTGTAGAGTAGTTCTGAGGAATTCCAAAGTCATGGAGGAGTCTTCTAAGCCATATGATGTCCGATGTAAGAGCTGCTAGTGCACGAAACTCGGATTCTATTGAAGATCTGGACACCGTGCGCTGCTTCTTTACTGTCCACGAGATTAGAGTGCTACCGAGAAATGAGCAGAACCCTGTGGTGGATTTTCTGGTGATCGGATCTCCAGCCCAGTCCGCATCTGAAAAAGATTTTAAAACAAGATCAGTTTTAGTAATTGGAAGACCAAAATGTAAAGAACCTTTAATATATCTTAGAAGACGTTTTAGAAGATAGAAATGTTTAGAATCTGGGTTATGCATGTTTTGAGATAATAAATTGACGCTAAACGAGATATCTGGACGCATCAAAGTTAGATATTGCAAGGCTCCAGTAAGTTTTCGGTAGAAGACTGGATCTGAAGAGAATGTGTCCTATTTAACATCGGGAGGAAGTTTTGTGCACGTCGGATTTGATAACACGTTGCAGCGGGTGAGGTCTGCCTGTTGCATAATCTTGTATGCGTATTTTGCTTGTGACAAGAAATAAGATGAATCAGTTTTGGTAATTTGAATGCCGAGAAAATCGTGTACCTCCCCAAGATGTTTCATTGCAAATTCTGAGTCTAGAGTCGTTAGAACTGAAGATATCATAGCAGAACTATTTCCTGTTATTAAGATATTATCAACATAAATAAGTAAGAAAATTTTTACTTGATTTTTGGCATAAATAAGAAGGGAAGGATCCACTTGGCTGTGATTGAAGCCTAGAGTTAGTAGAAACGACGTGAACATGTTGTACCATTGACGCGGCGCTTGCTTTAGCCCGTATATGGCTTTATTTAAACGACACACATGTTCCGGGTTGGAGCTATCCTCAAAACCCTTTGGTTGCCTGATATAGATGGTTTCTGTTAATTTGACGTGCAAGAATGCATTAGCAACGTCCAGTTGCTGTACCGTCCAGTTGTTGTATAACGCAAGTGCCAACATTATTCTTATGGTAGGCAATTTGACTACAAGACTGAAAGTTTCAATGTAGTCTAGACCATACTCTTGGTTGTTTCCTTGAGCTACTAACCTGGCTTTGTATTTTCCTATTGTGCCATCTGTGAGATATTTAGTTCTGAACGTCCATTTACTACCAAGTATAGTAGCATTTGCCGGTGGTTCAACGAGAGACCACGTGCCTTGTTTTTGTAAAGCTAGAACTTCCGCGGCCATGGCTTGACGCCAATGAAGAGACTTCATAGCCTCCGTGAATGTATTAGGATCAGTATGTACATCTATCGCATTGTGACTGTGAAGCAAGTTCAGACGCGATCTTGGCTTTAGTGATCCAGTCTTACTTCTGGTAGTCATCGGGTGTGCCCAATTGTGGTTGTTTGCAGTCGCAGCAGCTTCCGATAAGCTAAACTGATGTATTGGTTGAGTAGTATCAGAAGCTGCTACAGGTTGCTGGCTAACGGTGTGAGTTTGCACGTGATTATCAGGCATGTTATTAGCTGAATTGAACCTGGGACTAATAGAGGCAGGTGTTAATAGTAAAGGACATATATTTGGAACATTATGTTGTGGATACGACACCTTTTCTAAGAACGGAAAGCTGTTCTCGATAAAATGAACGTGTCTGGAAACCATGATCTTATTTGTGACAGTATTCAAGCACCGGTATCCTTTGTACTGATCGGAATATTGACGGTATATGGAGGTAGCAGCGGATAGCATTCGCATCCAAATACTTTTAATCCGGAATAATTCGGTGTTTTGTTGAACATGAGTTCTAGGGGAGTCTGCTTTTTGATATTTCCTGATGGTAACCTGTTGATAAGAAAAACAGATGTATTTACTGCATCAGGCCAGTAGACGTGGGGAACAGTTGTCGTGTGTAACAGGGTTCTTGTAGTTTCTATTATATGACGATGTTTCCTCTCCGCCAACCCATTTTGCTCCGGTGTGTATGGACACGACAGTTGATGGACAATACCGTGTTGTGTGAGATATTGCTTGAACGACGCATTAACATATTCGGATCCACCATCTGTTCTCAAGATTTTAATTTGATTCGACGTTAGTCGTTCAATTTGATTTTTGAAGTTAACAAATGTGTGAAAAACGTCCGATTTATGTTGTAGCGGAAATACCCAAGAATATCTAGAAAAATCATCTACAAATAGAACATAAAACCGAAAACCTTGGTTAGAAGAGATAGGTGCCGGCCCCCAAACATCCGAATGGATGATTGCAAGCGGTTGAGTTTAACGATGTGAAGAATTTTCAAATACAAGTTTATGGCATTTAGAAGCAATACAAGAAGAACAAGAATTCAGTTGTTTATTCATATGCAATACAGGATAGGTATGCGAAATAAAATCGAAAATGCGTTTGTGAGGGTGTCCAAGTCTGTGATGCCAGACGTGCGATGCTTTAGTAGCGGCTGAGAGCGCAGCTTGACTTGGTGTAGGCTGATGAATGGGAATTTGATAAAGTCCTCCTCTACACGGTCCTGTGAGCAAAATTTGCTACGTCGCAAGATCCTTCAACGTAAAACCATTCGGATAAAAAATTATAGAAATGTTATTATCTCTAGTTAATTGAGAAATAGATAAAAGATTGAATTTAAGCGAGGGAGTGTGCAAGAGTTGCGACAAGCGCAGCTTACGATTAGGGGTTGGCAATATGCCAGACCCGGTATGCGAGATAGGAATTGTGTTGCCATCACCGATTGTAACATTATCAGAACCGTGATATGATTGAGCAATGGACATGTTGTCCATTAAGTTCGTTAGATGTGACGAAGCACCTGAGTCCAAGAACCAGGTAGTATCCGGCGCATCTGAGCTAGCGACGAGTGCAGAATTTGTGTTCTTGATGGGCGGCACATACTGGATATTGAGACGATGCCAACATGTTTGTGCCGAGTGTCCTTTCTTGAAACAAATTTGGCAAAGAACTGCAGGCCCAGTATGGTTCCTTGGTATGAATGTTGTAGTTGCTGACTGTGAGTTATTCATATTGTTAGACGTCGCCTGGTTGTAGGAAGTCTTTCCTTTGGGTTGACGTCCTCTGCCCCTGGTATTAAATAGCGCCATGGTCGGATCTTGATTCGACGAGAACCGAACTGCATCAGCTGCTAAGTTTATTTCTTCACTTATCAACAGAGGATATATTTGATCTAGAGTGAGAGGAGAAGTAGACGTTCGGATGGACGATTTGAACGACTGGTACAATGGGGGCAATCCATTAAGAATGTGATGAATGATGTCTTCGGGATCAACTGAGGATCCCGCCGCTGCTATTTGATCGACAATAGCCTTGATCTCGGATAGATAGACTGTCATTGAGTTATTCTTTAGGGATACGTTGTGAAGCGAGTTGCGCAGTTGAATCACCTTTGAGAGATTTGTAGCTTGGAATCTTGTTTCAAGCGCCGACCAGACCTCCGCCGTTGACTCAAGAGATATGACATACGGGAGGATCGAGTCGGATATTGTGGAGCAGATGGACGCAGAGAGATTTTGATCCGTCTGTACCCACTGTGCATACGCCGGATTAAGACTCGACGTGCCTTCTTGGGTGTGCACAAACTAAGACGGCGGCAAGAATTTTGAATCAAGAAATTTCAGAAATCCATTTGCCCGCAGAGTTTTCAAGATTTGTGATTTCCATATGAGAAAGTTATCTGGTGTTAGAGAGGAAGAAACCAGATTACGTAGATTAGATACTACAGATTTGAGATTCGCCGAGACCGTCTCTTCATCGGACGCATGGCTATCGCTCCGTTCTTGAAGCCGGGAAGAAGCCGAATCAGTCATGGCTGGGGATCGAAGCCAAATCTGATACCATGAAGAAGTATGAGCTTGAGAAGAAACAGAGAAAACAGAAACTTGTTTTGTATATTTTCACCTATAGCTTTACATACAGATATTGGTTTATATAGAGACAGTACTAATATGATTATACATAATTACAAGTATACCTATGAACATTCTAGATTTAGTAATCTATCAAGTAGTGGCTTAAGTCCTAATACTATGTGGTCGCTTCTTTAGCTTTTTTGTATGGTTTCATTATATTTTAAATAAAAAATGATCAATGTTAAATGTTGATTAGTAAGGCCTTTACATTTGTTTAGCTGTAAATTTGCTATTATTTTAATAAGGTCTACCCTTATTAAAATAAAAAAATGTATTTCATCCTAAAATTAAAATTCTCATTGATTGTTTCATTGCATTGGGCTCCAATATAATTGTCTTTCTCTATGAAAATATCAATGGCTGCATGATAGGAATCGAATCAAATATGTTTAATTGCACCAACATATAATAAAAAGAACATAATAAATTCAAAACTATAGTCTATTATATTACAAAATATTTCATTATTTTTTTAATTAAAATTTAGTTATAGTTAGTATATATATTATATCCGTTATTCATTTATTATTTTTATTTTTCAGATGAGAAAAATTACATAAACATTTTCCTTATTATTATTATTTTTTTCCCTTCATAATGATAAGAAAAAAATTTATATGATATATTCTTCAATTGAATCTCACATTTCATTTCATCTCCATACTCCATACTCCATACTCCATACTCCATACTCAAGAATAGCACAGTTTACATTGTAAGAAAATAAGAAGTAATATAATTAATGATAGCATAAATAAATAAATAATTTATGCAACGGCTTTAATTTTGAAATAGAATTAATGACTGATTCGGCAACTGACTGAGGAAAATGAGGAGAAAGAGATGGTGACGTGGGACTTCTTCCGGCAACGGAAATCAGGAAATGAGGAGAAATAGAGGGGGATAGTTAGGCTTATTAGGAGTCCTAATCAACGGAATTTTAGTCCTAACAAATAGCTGAAGTTCAGAGAGATTAATTATAAATAGCAGATTCATTAGAGCTTTTGCTTCTCCTACCAAATACCATCAATCGTCTTAATTATTTCTTCTTCTCAGTTCCCGGACAGACGTCTCCTTCGTCTTCTTCTTCCTCCGCCAACTACTTTGCTATTTACTAAGTGAGCTTCAGAGATAGTAATGGCTGAAGGTTCTTCCAACTTCAGGTAATACTCACCATTTATATTTTACTATATACGATTCGTTGTTGGATCTTTACTTTTAGTAAATAACTTTAATGAATGTTAATTGTTAGCTGCAGTGTGTGCGTTGACAATAAAACATACGAGGATTGTACTCTTCTCAGGGTATTCTCTTTTTCCTCCTTTAATAATACAATAATTTAATTATAATACTAATTAATATGACAAAAAGAAAACTGATTTAATTGCAGGTGGAAGGTGAGAATGTGCATGGTATTCTGTTACAAATAGCTCAGGCCTTGAGCGATCTTGACCTCGTCATCTCCAAAGCCACCATTTCAGCCGATAGTGATTGGTTCATGAATGTTTTCCATGTCACTGATCACCATGGCCAAAAGCTTAGAGACCCAAACTTCATACGCTACATGCAACGCTCTCTTGATGGCGACCAAGAAGGAAATGGATCTTACGATATCGCCCAACTCAAAATCTGCCGCGACAACAAAGTCAATGTTGAACACTTTGCCTCTGATTGCATCGCCCTCGAAATAAGCTATGTTGATTGCCCCGGCATTTTGTCACCGTCGTGCTTTTTGAACTCTCTTGCATGGTGGATACGGGTGAAGTGTGGACCCATAATGGGTGCGCCGCTGGCATCCCCAATCACTTGAAATGTGACCATATAGCACCCCAAAAGAGCAAATCATAGAATATAAACTCTATCTTTTGTGAGCATGAGATATGGTGTTGCATGCACAATCATTCTTCTTTTCGAAGAAGATTCAATCCCCAATTTCCTTATGCATTGCCTCCAGGCTCCAGCTTGGGGATGGAATCGTTATGATGCGTAATTAAGGAGATTGCGGGTGGAATCTTCTTTGAAAAGAAGAATGACTGTGACTGCAACGCCATATCTCCGGCTCACAAAAGATGGAGTTTATATTATATGATTTGCTCTTTTGGGGGTGCTATGTGGTCTCATATCAATAGATTGTTCATCAGCATATTTCCACAGTTTCATTATATTATAGATAAATGATGATCAATGTCAACTCTTAATTTAGTAAGACCTTTAAATTTAGATTTTTCTATCTTTCTTTACTTTACTAAATGTGTTTCATCCTTAAATTAAATTTATCATTGGTTGTTTTATTTCTTTACTTTACTAAATGTGTTTCATCTTTATTTTCTTCTGAGAAGAGAACGTATGGGTTTAAACGAAGATTTGATATATAGCAATTGAATTTAAGATAATAGAAATATTTCCTTATTTTTCTTAAAAAATAAGAACATAATAAATTCAACATTATAGTCTATTATATTAAAAAAACATTTCCGATATAATTAGTAAAAATATAAACGTCCATTATTCATTATTTAATATATTTCAGAGGAGAAAATTCATAAGAAAATAATAAATTTAAATTATGTTTCACAGCCTTCTTTTTTGCTTCAAATACCTTTTTATAAAATTTCTACATCAATTTTGTTTTATTGCAATAAAATGAGTTTCTAAATAAAATGAATTTAAGAAAATTGTGCAGTTTATTTTACTAACATTGGACTTCATCAAATTGGTATGAAGTTAACTAAATGCAATATAAACTGATAGAATGTTATGGTCGGGGTGGTTGGTGGCGGTGGTGGCCTACTGCGGTGGGGCCGACAGTGGTGACCGCCGACAGGGGTTAGTTGACGGTGACCGGCGGCCAGTGACAACAGTAGAGAGAGTAGCTGCCGACGGTGGTGACCAACTGTGTGTGTGTGTGTGTGTGTGGGGGGGGGGGGACTCTTGGAATAGTATTAATGTTATTTCCACTTGTATAGGAGCGTAGATTGGTGTGTTTTAAAATTTATTTGGAAATAACAAAAATTTTGCCCATATTTCCAAAATAACCATTTTTTTAAAACTAAAGTCCTTTTTGTTAAAAAAATAATAATAAAAAGAACAGCTTCTCTTTGAATAAATAAAAAAAATTTCATATTTATCAAAACTTTTTTTCAAAGTTTCATATTACAAGCAAGCACATTACACAATTGTTGTTTGGCACAAATGGTCTACAATCAATCTTTGAGTCCTCTCCAAAATTTCACTAATCTCTCATTTTACAGCACAAATAGATAGAGTAAAACCCAACATAAATATGTCTTTCTATTCCACTACATTCTTCTAAAAAGCATGTAAGGGACAATCTAATTAGGAAAGAAAATTATCATATTTTAAACATTCAATTATACAAACAAAAGCACCAATATTAAAAAAATTACGAAAATATTTAATTATATAGGGATAATTAGATTATTTTTTAGCCTTGCATGCACACCTTGTTCATTGAAGGACTAGGTTTAGCTATGATTATGGCATTAGGTTGGCTAGCCAGGGCTTGCTTATTGACACAAAATATTAAGCACCATAAGCCAGCCTAAAAAGCCGTCCCAGATTCTTTAAATTAAATATAGAGTGGAGATCAACAAGTATGTCACTCTATAGCTCTCAATTATTACACATAAGTAATATGGCATTGACATAAATCAAGAGATAAAAGAAGTGTGTTGTGTGCCACATAGATGAATAAGAATGAATCATCATCACTAGCCTTAAAGCCTCAGTTAATTATATGTTCAATGAAGGTAGAGAACTATTATCGTGGAGCTTATTTCAAGTCATATATAGCTTTGTGTAGGCGATAGACATGACTTGGATAATTAGGATATATAAATCTAGGAGGTTTTGCCATAAACATTTTGTTAGTCACTACAGGTAAATCGTTCATTATCGGCGGAAATTTTAATGGATTTCTGACGTAAGAATTACCGGCAGATTTCCAACGGATTATTTAGAAATATTTTCCACAAATTTTCAAGCAGATTTTCCTACGGATATGTTTCCGATGGAGTCTAAAAATATCTTAAAATATAATTTATTCATAATTTAATTCATTAATAATTTTATAGTTTAATTTAATTACTTATTAATTTAATAATATATTTTAATTAATTATTAATTGAATAATATAGTTTAATTAATTGTTACTTAAATAACTTATTTTGATTATCAATTAAAATAATAAACTTAAATTACATAGCTTTAATTCTAATATTTTGTTAGTTTTATCATAAATAAAAAAAAATATCTATTTAAACTTTTTTGCAGGAACGTCATGGTGGTCGGACTGGCGTGCTGGCTTGGTACGAGGGAGGTCCTCGGTTTGATTCTCAGGGCAGACAGGCACAGGCCTAACGCGGAAGGGAGAGGGCTCACCCCGGGCGCAGGCCTAGACGGGAGCGGGCTCACCTGGGGGCGGACGCCTGGATGGGAGCGGGCTCACCGTGGACGTCTGGATTTGAGCGGGCTCACTTGGGCGCAGGAACCAGACACCAGCGTCCATTGGCGCGGACTAGAGTAGGCTCACCATGGACAAGCAAACCTTTGCAATGGGTGAAGGTGTCATGAAGAAAGGCAATTGAAACATCAAGTTGACTGATTGGCCAATGATTATTGTAAGCAATGAGTATAAAAACTCGAATAGTTTGTATATTTGCAATGGGACTAAATGTCTTAGTAAATTCAAATCCATATTCTTGGTTATATCCTTTGGCGACCAAACAAGCTTTGTAGTGAGCTACTGTGTCATCTTCATTTAGTTTTGTTTTGAAATGCCATTTGGAACCAAGAATGTTCTGATAGGGTGCTGGAGGAACGAGGGTCCAAATTCCCTTAATTTGAAGTGCTTGAAATTCCTCAGACAGAGCTCTTCGCCAATGAGGTGACTTCATAGCAAGAGTATAGCATGTAGGATCTGAAATAGGTGAGGATTGGTAAAGTAGAGTGAATATTTTCTTGGGCTTTTGATGTCCTGTTTTAGATCGTGTGAGCATTTGATGTTGTGGAGGTGGTGGATTCAGATCAACAGAGGTTGCCATAAGAGGAATTGGAATTTGTGAAGTTGAGCTTGGGGAGTGAACAGAAGGAGAGCTTGTAGTTTTGGTGGAGGGGATATATAGTTGTTGGACGGGCAGAAATCTGGCGACAAGGGGACGAAGTCTAGTGTCAAGTAGAAATTTGGTGCCCCTATATGTTATGTATTAAAAAAAAATCCTCATGATCATTAGGCTTATCCCAACTATATGGCGATAGCATTATAAATATACTACTCAATTATGATATATTTAAAATATAAGTAGAAAAAGTTGACCAAATTTTTATTTAATATGAAATAATAGAAAATTATTTATAGGGTGCTAGGCAATTAAGCATCCTCGAACTAAAAGAATAAAGAACAATAACGAATCCAATTATTTAAAAAAGAAATTGACACTTATATAATAATTTGTTCATATACTTTGCAAATAAATATGAAAATTATATTTTTTATAAATGCTATACATTTATTTCATTATTAAAAATCATCAAAGTTTTGTTAAATAATTACTATGAATATCATCATTGTTTTAGTTCATTATTAACTACAATAATACGCTTATGCATAAATTAAGATATAATAATTAATGCATGTATTATCTGTTTTTCAAATTTAAATAAATAAGTCGTTAAAATTAAATAATTCTAATGCCTTTAATTCTTTTATTATAATTCTTGGGCTGATTCAAGCAACCGAAGAGAGCAAAAAGATGAGACGAATATGGGGGGTGAACAGCTTCGTGCAACAGAAATCATCAACTGAGGAGATAGTGAAGGCTTAAGTGTCCTAATCAACAGAATTATCATCTCAACAGTTTGTTGAAGAGTGAGGAGATTAATAATTATAAATAGCTTGCATATTAGTGCTTCTGCTTCTACCAAATACCATCGATCTACCATCACCTTCTTCTTAATTCCCGGACTGCCTTCTTCTTCTTCACCATTTTATGAGATTCATCTTCTTCTTAATTCCCTACTTGTCTTCTTCTTCTTCTTCTTCTTCCTCCTCCTCCTTTGCTTACCACTTTTTTTTTTGCTGGCAATGAGTTTTGCACCAGTTGATGTAGGAGTATATAGATTATGAGGTCATAACACCATCATCAGATGTCAAAGAAGATATGTACAAGTTTGTCATTTAGATTGTGGGGGTTAATAAGAGTTTTGGTGTTGGCAATTGAGGTAACTTTGGGGTATGCTTGTCTCGATTATCAATTGAGAGTGATTATTTTGTGTTGAATGTGAGGAGTAGCGGAAGATCTAAGCTAATATACATTTGATACAAAGTGTGCTATAATGAATTTGAATTATGATGTGATACATGGCTCTATTAGTTCATATGGACAAGTCGCCAACTCATCGAGCTTTGTGCTACCAATAATCCATTGCACTGAGTATTCATATAAATCTATTAGCGTACATATTGTATCAAACATTAGCTTAGGCTTTTCTCTACTTATCACATTCACCACAAAGTAATCCCTCTTAATTAGCACTTGAGACTGCACAACTCTTCGTTACCTTTGTTGCCTCCACCAAATCTCTTGTAAGCGTCCACAACCAAAATGACCATCTTGAACCGTCCTAAGACAATATTCTCTTGCAATGATGGTTGTACAACCTAATAACCAATATTCTCTTGTATCAACTTGTATAGTCACCGCTCCGTAGTTTTCATAATGAAACATTTATTTATTTATTATAATGTAATTTATTCTATACTTATTATTGAGTATAGAGATTAAAGATGGTGTGTGTAATTTTTAGACTGACAAGATTTGATCTTTGTTGTGAGAAGAAAGGTCTTCAAAAAGAATAATCTCCCAATAAACGAGGCGAAGTTCGTCAAGAGAAGAGATTTGGTTGTTGACACTTTTTGCATCGTTGATGTCTCATCATCATCGTCTAATGTTGATGTTATAGACCCACAAAAGCTAGATATGGCGCACAATGAGAACGGCAAAAGATGGAATTTCTATTCTAGGATTTGTTCATTTGGGGGTGCTATGTGGTCGCCTCTTTAGACTTTTTGTATGATTTCATTATATTTTAAATAAAAAATGATCAATGTTAAATATAATTGTCTTTCTCTATGAAAATATCAATGGCTGCAGGATAAGAATCGAACCAAATATGTTTAATTGAACCAACATATAATAAAAAGAACATAATAAATTCAAAACTATAGTCTATTATATTACAAAATATTTAAAAATCTTTTAATTAAAATTTAGTTATAGTTAGTATATATATTATATCCGTTATTCATTTATTATTTTTATTTTTCAGATGAAACATTTTCCTTATTATTATTATTTTTTTCCCTTCATAATGATAAGAAAAAAAATTATATGATATGTTCTTCAATTGAATCTCACATTGCATTTGTTCTCCATAAATAGCACAGTTTACATTGTAAGAAAATAATAAGTAATATAAATAATGATAGCATAAATAAATAAATAATTTATGCAACGGCTTTAATTTTGAAATATAATTAATGACTGATTCGGCAACTGACTGAGGAAAATGAGGAGAAAGAGATGGTGGCGTGGGACTTCTTCCGGCAACGGAAATCAGGAAATGAGGAGAAATAGAGGGGGATAGTGAGGCTTATTAGGAGTCCTAATCAACGGAATTTTAGTCCTAACAAATAGCTGAAGTTCAGAGAGATTAATTATAAATAGCAGATTGATTAGAGCTTCTGCTTCTCCTACCAAATACCATCAATCGTCTTAATTAATTCTTCTTCTCAGTTCCCGGACAGACTTCTCCTTCGTCTTCTTCTTCCTCCGCCAACTACTTTGCTATTTACTAAGTGAGCTTCAGAGATAGTAATGGCTGAAGGTTCTTCCAACTTCAGGTAATACTCACCATTTATATTTTACTATATACGATTCGTTGTTGGATCTTTACTTTTAGTAAATAACTTTAATGAATGTTAATTGTTAGCTACAGTGTGTGCGTTGACAATAAAACATACGAGGATTGTACTCTTCTCAGGGTATTCTCTTTTTCCTCTTTTAATAATACAATAATTTAGTATTTAACTAATTAATATGACAGAAAGAAAACTGATTTAATTGTAGGTGGAAGGTGAGAATGTGCATGGTATTCTGTTACAAATAGCTCAGGCCTTGAGCGATCTTGACCTCGTCATCTCCAAAGCCACCATTTCAGCCGATAGTGATTGGTTCATGAATGTTTTCCATGTCACTGATCACCATGGCCTAAAGCTTAGAGACCCAAACTTCATACGCTACATGCAACGATCTCTTGATGGTGACCAAGAAGGAAATGGATCTTATCACATCTCCCAACTCAAAATCTGCCACGACAACAAAGCCAATGTTCAACACTTCACCTCTGAGTGCAACACCCTCGAAATAAGCTCTGTTGACTACCCGACATTTTCTCTAAGGTCATCGCCGTGCTTTTTGAACTCTCTTGCATGGTGGATACGGGTGAAGTGTGGACTCACAACAGTTGCGCCGCTGGCATCCCCAATCGCTTGATATGTGACCATATAGCACCCCAAAAGAGCAAATCGTAGAATATAAACTCTATCTTTTGTGAGCAGGAGATATGGTGTTGCATTTATAATTATTCTTCTTTTCAAAGAAGATTCAATCCCCAATTTCCTTATGCATCGCCTCCAGCTTGGGGATGGAATCATTATGATGTGTAATTAAGGAGATTGCGGGTGGAATCTTCTTTGAAAAGAAGAATGACTATGACTGCAACGCCATATCTCCGGCTCACAGAAGATGGAGTTTATATTATATGATTTGCTCTTTTGGGGGTGCTATGTGGTCTCATATCAATAGATTGTTCATCAGCATATTTCCACAGTTTCATTATATTATAGATAAATGATGATCAATGTCAACTTTTAATTTAGTAAGACCTTTAAATTTAGATTTTTCTATCTTTCTTTACTTTACTAAATGTGTTTCATCCTTAAATTAAATTTATCATTGGTTGTTTTATTTCTTTACTTTACTAAATATGTTTCATCTTTATTTTCTTCTGAGAAGCGAACTATGGATTTAAACGAAGATTTGATATATAGCAATTGAATTTAAGTAATAGAAATATTTCCTTATTTTTCTTAAAAAAATAAGAACATAATAAATTCAACATTATAGTCTATTATATTAAAAAAACATTTCCGATATAATTAGTAAAAATATAAACGTCCATTATTCATTTAATATATTTCAGAGGAGAAAATTCATAAAAAAATAATGAATTTAAATTATGTTTCACAGCCTTCTTTTTTGCTTCAAATACCATTTTATAAAATTTCTACATCAATTTTGTTTTATTGCAATAAAATGAGTTTCTAAAGAAAATAAATTTAAGAAAATTGTGCAATTTATTTCACTAACATTAGACTTCATCAAATTGGTATGAAGTTAACTAAATGCAATATAAACTGCAAGAATGTTATGGTCGGAGTGGTTGGCGACCGTGGTGGCCTACGGCGATGGGGCCGACAAGGGTTGGTTGACAGTGACTGGTGGCCAGTGACACCAATAGAGAGGGTAGCAACCGACGGTGGTGATCGGCAGTGTGTGTGTGTTTGAGTGGGGGGGGGGGGGGGGGGACTCTTGGAATAATATTAATGTTATTTCCACTTGTATAGGAGCGTAGATTGGTGTGTTTTAAAATTTATTTGAAAATAACAAAAAATTTGCCCATATTTCCAAAATAACCATTTTTTTAAAGTAAAGTCCTTTTTGTTAAAAAAATAATAATAAAAAGAACAGCTTCTCTTTGAATAAATAAAATAATTTTCATATTTATCAAAACTTTTTTTCAAAGTTTCATATTACAAGCAAGCACATTACACAATTGTTGTTTGGCACTAATGGTCTACAACCAATCTCTAAGTCCTCCCCAAAATTTCACTAATCTCTCATTTTACAACACAAATAGATAGAGTAAAACCCAATATAAATATGTCTTTCTATTCCGCTACATAGGTTGACAGATAATATACAACTATAGCTAACCAAATAAAGCCCAACCATATTTAAATTTGACTCAGTGTTGGAATATTAAACTACAAAACATTACACTAATTAAAAAAGTTTCACTTATTGATACCAAATTGAGCGGGACCTTCATCACGTTCTCATGTTCATGTATTAAAGTGACACTAATCATTCCTCCCCTAATAATAGCTCAAAGTTTTAAAGATTTATATATAGATATAACATTGGTCCTATTTAGACTTCATTTGAGATGGATTTATTCTTTCTTTCTAAAACAACTTTCTAGTAATTTTTTTTTTTTTAATTTCAACATTTTATACTAGAAAACCATTTTAAAAAACAGTACGAAAGCTGTCCTAAACAAAGTCTTAGGTTTCATTTGGGACGGCTTTCTTACTGCTTCTTAAAGCAGCTTTTTAGTTTAAAAATTAAAAATTTTGAACTAGAAAATTGCTTTAAGAAGCAGGAAGAAAACCGTCCCAAATGAAGCCTTAGTCTCTCGAATTGATTATATGAAATTTGACTATATTGATATCTCATGTTGTAATTATGACAAATTGATTTTAATTAGAGGCGATGCCAGCTTTGCTTTTGAGGGTGGGTAAAACTGGTAGCGGGTGTTCATAGAAGTGTAGGTGGTAGGGGCTTTTAGGATCGTTGGATTGGCGGAGTCCAAGCAGCAATCCAACAAGCATGAATGAGAGGGGATTCTCAAAATTGCTCTCCCTTTGAAGTAAAACTCAGTTTTGAGGGTGGACAATTGTCCATCCTCAGTTCAATGTGGTTCCTTACTAATGCTTTCAATAAGATTTAGGATTTATTTGAGATAACTATAGCTTTTTGTGTGAGTAGTTGTAAAGCTATTGAGGGATATATATATATATATATATATATATATATATATATATATATATATATATATATATATATATATATATATATATATATATATATATATATATATATATATATATATATATATATATATATATATATATATATATATATATATATATATATATAGGCAATTATGTTGAATTCTAACACACATAAAATATATTAGCTTTGAGCAAACACCTTTTGATTGATAGTCAAAGTTCTCAACCAAGAGATTAAAGATTCATTTTGGACGACTTTTTTTATTGCTTCTTAAAACAGAGTTTTCACTGCTATTAAAACAGGCTTTCAAAGCACTTTTTTAACCCTACAACAATAGTTAAAACGCCTAAAATATTTTTAACAATGGTTTATAAATCATTGCACATTCACTGTATTTGTTATCGCTGCAAACGGTTTTCGCAGTGCTAATTAAACTGCTGTAGTAGATAGTGATTTAACAATGCTTCATTTAGCGGTTTTAACCGCTACAAACTTGGGTCTATAACAGCGATTTTAACACTTACGAATATGGAAAAAGGATCTTTAGTTGCAAAATTGTAATTTGAACCAATTGCAGCAGTTATAGCATTTCTAAAATAATGTATAAAAAATTTTTTTTAGTACAAAATTTAACTTTTTTATTAAAATATTATTTTAAAAAGTGATAAAAAAAGTCGTCCAAAATGAAGTCCAAGTTCAACTGTATAAGCTCTAAAAATTAAAACAGTTAGACTATCCCAAATAGGCTCTCATTCTTCTCTCTCTATATAGAATCAGGTGATTTTTTTTTAATTTTATAATAGTACGATATTATGATCTTTTTTAAAATATATAAATAAATAATTTAAATGGCTTTAACTTTTGAAATATAACTAATGACTGATTCCGGCAACCAAATTGAGGGAAATGAGGAGGGACTTATTCGTTAGAGATATATTGGGCAACGGAAATCCATGAAATGAGGAGATGATTGGGATAGTGAGGCTTAGCTGTCCTAATCAACGAAATTTTCGTCCTAACAAATAGCTGAAGAGTAGACAGATTAATTATAAATAGCATATTAATTACAGCTTCTGCTTCATCTTCATCATCTTATGTATCTTCTTCTTTGTCTTCATCATTCTACTAAGTGAGCTTCAAAGATAGTAATGGCTGAAGGTTCTTCCAACTTTGACTCCGAATGCATACGTCCGCTCAGGTAATATATATTTACATTTTATATTTTACTATATACGATTCATTGGAGGTTGCTTACTTTTACTAAATAACTTTAATGAATCCTAATTGTTGGCTGCAGTGTGTGCGTTGACAATGAAACATTCAAGGATTGTACTCTTCTGAGGGTATTCTCTTTTCTCTCTTTTAAAAATAAAATAATTTATTTATAATGCTTTTCAAACAAATTATGCCTGCTTCTTATTTGGACTAAGCTTGATATATTTAACTAATTAATATGACAAAAAGAAAACTGATTTAAATGCAGGTGGAAACTGATCTTACGACATGCAAAGGTCTCTTGATGGCGACCAAGAAGGAAACGGATCTTACGACATCGCCCAACTCAAAATCTGCCGCAACAACAAAGTCAATGATGAACACATCACTTGTGGTTGCATCGCCCTCGAAATAAGCTCTGTTGACTGCCCCGTCATTTTCTTTAAGATCACTGCCGTGATTTTTGAACTATCTTTCATGGTGGATACGGGTGAAGTGTGGACCCACAACGATTGCGCCGCTAGCATCCCCAACCGCTTGATATGAGACCATATAGCACCCCCAAAAATGCAAATTATAGAATATAAACTCCATATTTTGTGAGCCGAAGATATGGTGTTGCATTCACAATCATTTTTCTTTTCAAAGAAGATTCCATCTCCATTCTCCTTATGCATCGCCTCCAGCTTGGGGATGGAATCATTATGATGCATAAAGAAATTGCGGATGGAATCTTCTTTGAAAAGAAGAATGACTGTGACTACAACACCATATCTCCGGCTCACAAAACATTAAGTTTATATTCAATAATTTGCTTTTTTGGGGGTGTTATATGGTCTCATATCAAGCGATTGTTTAGCATATTTCCACGGTTTCGCTAGATTTTAGATAAATGATGATAAATGTTAACTCTTCAAGAGTCCTTTAAATTTATTTTGCTGAAAGTTTCGAATTTGCTTAATTAAATGTGTTTAGATTTTTCGGTCTTTTCTTTACTTAATTAAATGCGTTTAATCGTTAAATTAAATTTCTCATCGACTGTTTTATTACATTGGGCTCTAATTCTGTTTTTCTTATGAACGTATTATTATTGGTCGGCATAAATCATACTAAATTTTTGCTTAAATTAACTAAAGATTATGTGCAGCTGTAGTTGACTTTGGCGGCTAGCGGGGGCAATGTCGTTGGCTGGCGAGGGTGGCTACAAATGTAGATCCATCATGAAATCCTCAATTATCAAATAGTGTGATTACAATGTAGCACACTATTTATGAGGTGTTTGCATCAGTCAACCAAGCATAGGAATAGGCCTAAGGCTTAAGTTTGTTACCTAACCATGATGGAAGTGCTAGCTTGCTTTTGATCGTAAGCCTTCGCCTTAGCTCCAACTAGCTGTAGTGAGCTAAGATGATCTAATGTGCTTTGGAGAATGAGATCCAATAAGTTAGGCAATGTTGTAAAAGTTTTTTAAGGTACATGGAGGAATGAAATCAAGAGGTCCACAATAAATCATCTGAATGAATGTGTGTGCAGAGTAAGAGTAAGCTTAAGCTCAATTTAGTCGAGGATTTTTTCTTTTTAAGAGACTTGCCCAAATTACATTTAATGAAAAAGGGAAATACAAACAAGGCCCAAAAGAGACAAAAACTAAAATTACAAAGCTTTAAACACCAAATTAAACTATAGATTACAAAGAAACCTTAAAAGGAAAAAATAATAAAAAATTAAGTCATTATGTAGGTATTAAAAATAACCAAAAACCAGTAAAGAGGCCATGAAACCAATTGGACTCGAGAAATAGCATGAGGTTTCCTGCAAAACTAACAAAAAAGTTCGCCATCAAGTTGTCAGGCTAGGACCATCCATTGGAGGCAGCAGCCCAAAACCCATACAGAAGAAAACCACAAGACAATCAAGTAGCTAGAAGTCCCAAATCCCCAACAAAGAAACAATGTCAACATAAGTAACCATATTATTGACCTCACAATCCACCGCATTGGAAGAGTTACCAATGGCAGTGAAATTATCCATTTAAAGTAGTATACCAAATAAATAACCTAAACCATGCATAATGCGATGAGAGATAAATAGGGGCGGAAATTTGGGAAGGAAATCCAAACTAGAACAATTGAAGACTCCTCTGAGATATGAAGAAAAAGGCGACCATTTTATCAATTTCATAAAATAATTATTAATATAATATGATCTATGCGCAAAAACTTTGTCATAGTCTCGATCGTTTCATAACTCAATCAACTCATGCCTTTGATCCAAGAGGGTGACTGAAAATTCACCCGAAAACTTCAAGTTGAAAAAAAAAATAACGAATAGTTACTAAAAATGGCCTATGCAAGGTAAACTTTCCGATAATGGCAAATTTGAAAGGCTTAACAAGACATTGAACTTCTTCCTCCGAAATTCATAAAGTAAATAAATCCTGAAGAGTAGTAGCCTTTAGATTTGGAAAACCAATCAAAGAATAAGAGCCAGACCAAACATCCTTAAATGATTTCGATTGATTCTTATAAGCAAGAAAGCTAGGATCACTTCTCTTGAAAGAAATTAGCAGAAGATCAAATAGAACTAAAACCTGAACAAAAAAAAAATAATAATAAACCTAAGAAACTTGCACGAAAAGTTGATAAAATTACGAAAAAAATAGAGTTAGAATAAAATCCCCTCGGCAAGGAAGAGGAAACCCCATCGAGGAAGGAGGATGCGGCTAGGGTGAAGCCCCAGTAGAGCGCGCGATAGTGGATGCGGCTAGGGCGAAGCCCTAGCGGAGTGGAGAAAACCAGACATCCTTCCATTTGAAATATTACCATATTTTAAACATTAAGTTATATGAACAAAAGCACCAAAATCACACAAAATTATAAAAATATTGAATTAGAAGTGATAACTAGATTATTTTTAGCATGCCATTATAATTAGGGACAACAGATTTTGGATAACTGTAGGATGTTCAAAACTCCTTGTGGATTAAGGATACAAGGAGTGAGCCAAAGGCTCCTTTCTTCTTGCACTTTCATAGTTCATCATTATTTTTAAATTAATATCATTTTCCTTTGAATGCCAAGAAAGTCTAATTAGGCTATAAGTATCAAGAATTTATAATGTTTCTAACTCTTAAATCAATTAAATTATCAGAAAATCAAAAACTCAAACTTGGAGAAAGTTTGTTAAAAAACTATGAATATCATCATTATTTTAGTTACTTATTAACTACAATAATTTACGTATATGCATAAAGATATAATAATCAATGCATGCATATAAATAAGTTGTTAAAATTAAATAAATCTAATGGCTTTAAATTTTTAAATTATAATTCTTGGATTGATCCAGCAATGGAAGAGAGCAAAAGGTGGAGAAGAATATGGGGGGTGCACAGCTTTGTGCAACAGAAATCATCAACCGAGGAGATAGTGAAGGCTTAAGTGGCCTAATCAGCAGAATTATCGTCTCAACAGTTAGCTGAAGAGTGAATAGATTAATAATTATAAATAGCTTGCATATTAGTGCTTTTGCTTTTCCTTCCAAATACCATCGATCCATCACCGTGCGTCTTTTTAATTCCTGGCCTGCCTTTGTCTTCTTCACCGCCTTACGAGATGCATCATCTTCTCAATTCCCTACCTTTCTTCTTCTTCTTCTACTACTTCCTCCGCTTACCATTTTTTTGCTAGTAATGAGTTTTGCACCGATTGATGTAGGTGTAAATAGATTTTGAGGTTGAAAGAACATCATCAGATGTCAAAGAAGATTTGTTCAAGTTTGTCATTTTGATTGTGGGGACAAATAGGAGTTTTGATGGATGCAACTGAGTTAATTTAGGGGTATGTTTGCCTCGAGCGTCAATTGCAAGTGATTATTTTTTGTGGTGAATGTGAGTAGTAGTGGCAGATATAAGCTAATTTATATTTGATACAATGCGTGCACTCTAATGAATTTGAATTATAATGTGCTACATGGCTCTATTTGTTCATATGGACAATGGCCACCTAATTGAGCTTTATGCTTCCAACAATCCATTGCACCGAGTATTCATGCAAACCTATTAGCCTACATATTGTATCAAACATTAGCTTAGGCTTGTCTCTACTCATCACATTCACCATAAAGTAATCCCTCTCAATTAGCACTTGAGGCTGGCACAACTTTTAGTTACATTTGTTGCATCCACCAAATTTGTTGTCGTCCACATCCAAAATAGCCAACTTGAACTGACCTTCTTTGACATGCCATGATGGTGGTAAGACCTCATATTCATTATTCTCTTGCATCAACTTGTGTAGTCGCCGCTTCGTAGATTTGATAATGAAACATTTATTTATTTATTATTATGTAATTTATTATTATTTATTTTATATTTATTAGACAGTGTGATCTTTATACCGACATGATTTGCTCTTAGTGGTCTAGCAAGAAAATAATTATGAGGCCCTTCAAGAGTGGTACTCTACGGTATTGCACTTGAAATATAATTAGTTAACAAGTCAAGGAAAAAAAGTTCCTTAAACAACTAAGAAAAAAAAGTTTATATGATATGATATATTCTTCTATTAACTCTCACATTGCATTTTAGGAGTGTTAATATTTGACACGACATCAAAATTTGACTCGAATCCAACCCAACCTGATTTCAAAACGTGTCGAGGTTCGGGTTCAGCTTCTTGGATTCGACCCGTTTGAAAAACAGATTAGGTTTGGGTTGACTCGAAAGGTTGTCGTGCCAACCCGAAAACCCGTTTGAAATGGGCAGTCCAAGACTGCCCACACCTGCCCTGGCTGCCTGCACACCTGCCCGCGGGTGGCCGCGCAGCTGGCCGTAGGGCTGCAAGTGAACCAAACGTTCAACGAGCTACTCGTTGTTCGGTTCGATTAGAGCTCGTTTGTGATCGTTTAATTAACTAAACAAACAAACTTTAACAATATTTTAAATACTCGATTCTTAAATAAACAAACTTGAACACTAATGCGTTCAGCTCATTTATGTTCGCGAACAACATCATTTGAAGTTCGTGAACAAGATCAACATTAAGCTCGATAAAAGCTCGATTCGTGTTCGATTTTGAACTCGTGAATAAGCTCGATAAAAATAATTAATATTTAACTATAAAATTAATAAATATAAATAATCATTGCTTTTGTTACATAGATAATTGCTTTTATTATAAATATGTTTGTTCATAGATATGTTCATGAACGTGTTTGTTTGATAGTTAAAAAAAATTCGTTAAATATGTTCGCGAACAAGCTCGATAAGCACTAAATGAACGAACATGAACTGAACATGAACCGAACATGAACACTCATAAATTTAAATGAACCAAACATGAACACAAACAATAAAGCTCGAACAAACATGAACCAAACTTGAACAAGCTGATATTAAATGAACACAAATATGAACACTCACATACTCGGCTCGGCTCGGTTCGTTTGCAGCCCTGCCTCCCGCGTGCCCGTCGAGGCTGCCAGTGGCCGCCCGCTCGCCAGAGGCTGCCCGGGCACCTGCCTGCGCGCGTCCGCGGATGCCCGCACCTGCCTACTCGCTTTCGCAGTGTCACGACCCGACGCGACGGGGACGGATCCCGCCCGAGCCGGATCGCGACGAGCTCTGAACTTACTATCCAGGATCTGGCTTTGGATTAGGTTACTGAACTGATCTTCCAAATTCTTAACTCAACAGAAAAACACAGAACAACAGAGCTACTAAAAACATCAAATGCAGCGGAACAAAACATCTATCTTTTCATTTCCTCAAAATAATCATCTACAAGACAGTACATGGCTTTCAACAGAAAGAAAGACAGGACAAGAAAGCCATGACTGTACAAAAATCAAAAAGTACAAAAGTACCTAATCGGATCAGACTCTGAAACTAATCCTGGACCTCCTTGCCCTTCCCAGAACCTGAAAACCACCAGAAAGCAAGGGTGAGCTCAACAGCTCAGTAAAGCAACAAACCACCAATCTAAATTCTCAGAAACCAAAACCAAATTCATCAGACAGAAGTCAGATCAGAAATCGAAACAGAATCGGAAATCAGAACTTATACGGACAGATATCAAATCAGAATCGGAATCGTACAGATCATATCAGAACAAATCAACAGAATCAGATTCAGAAATCAGAAATCAGAATCGTACGGAGCATATCATATCAGAATTACAATTTCGTACAGAACAGAACAGATACAGAAAACAAAACAGATACAAATAGTTAAATGCCCTGACACTGACGGAATCTCTACGGATTCCGGCCCCTTATGCCTCCCTTCCCAGACACTGACTGAATCTCGTAGGATCCAGGCCCCTTATGTCTCCCTTTGTGCTCACGGCACCAAAACAGATGTGCTTATAGCACCAAAACAGAATTCATCGGATCCGGAACGAAACAGATAACAGATTTCAGATTTGAGCTCATTTCAGATTTCCCGTTTCACTAACTGAATCTCATAGGATTCAGGCCCCTTATAGCTCCCTTTTTATAGCTTATACACATAGCATTTCGAATCAGAAGAAATTCGGACATTTCAGAAATTACCCGAAAATCGGGCAGCACAACGGCAGTATACAGAATTTACACAAAAATTCCTGCAAAGAAAATTTACCGAATTCGCACAGAACATAGATAATCACATTCCAGAACATTTATTCTACAGCACAGAGAATTTACGATTTCACAGAAAATTCCGGTCGACTAAAAACACAGTCGAATCAAAAACACCCGGACGAAAATCTTCAAAATATAGTCAAAACGTGCACACCCGGCACGGCAACGATATACAGAAACTTACGCGGTAAAAACTGAACCAATCGAAAGATACGGACGAAAAACCGTAACGAAAACGAAATCCGGACAGAAAAATACCGCCAACCGCGACGGAACTGAAAATTGAGAAAGACGGAATGTGCCTTACCTCGAGCACAGCAAAATCCTCAACAGTCGCTTCGCTCGAAAACGGCCCCGCGTCTTCCCGAAATCAACTTTTCCAAATTGCTCTTTTTCTCTCTCCTCAGACGAAAAATCAGATATTTATTTTTTTATTTTTCTCTCTCTTCAAATCAGCTGAAATCCCTTAAATCCTCTTCAGATCGGCCTGGCCGATCGTCCAGATCGGCCTGGACGATCAGACCAAAACCCATCGTCCTGGGACGATTTTTCAGGCCGATGTTTACTATTCATAGGCGATAAAAACCTCCATTCACTGACTTGTGCCATCCACTGATCGTCCCGGGACGATGCCTCGATCGGCCTGGACGATCCCTACAGGAAATCACTTAGAGCAAATTCTGGGCAAAACCTGGAGCTGAAATCCACAGATCGTCCCAGGACGATCCCAGATCGGCCTGGACGATACTGGAGCAGTTTGAAATATTACAATCTCCCCAACTCAGAAAAATGTCGTCCTCGACATTATCCAATCCAAACGCAGTCAAAACAAGTACGGGTACGACCGTCTCATATCAGACTCCTTTTCCCACGTTGCTTCCCGTGCAGTCCGGTGCTTCCACTGGACTTTAACCATCGGAATATCTTTATTTCTCAACTTGCGGACGTCGTACGCCAAAATCAACTCTGGCTCTTCCTTGTACGCCAGATTCTCCTGAATCTCAACCTCCTCAGCTGATATCTTCTTCCCAGAGTCGGATACCCACTTCCTCAGAGTGGATACATGAAACACATTATGCACATCAGGCATAGAATCAGAAAGCAATAGGCGATAAGCAGCTTTTCCAATTCTTTCCAAAATCTCAAACGGTCCAACATACCTTGGACTAAGCTTGCTTACCTGACCAAATCTGCTCACACCTTTCATCGGGCTGACTTTGACATACACAAAGTCACCGACCTGAAACTCAACAAACCTGTGCTTCTGATTGTAATACTTCTGCTGACGATCTTGAGCGGCTTTCAATCTCTCTCTTATCAAATGAATCTTCTGAGCAGTTTCATCAGCAAAAGTGGCCCCCAAAGCCTGTCTCTCTCCGACCTCCGTCAGAGTCAAAGGAGTACGGCACTTCCTGCCATACAGAGCCTCGTACGGTGCCATACCGATACTGGACTGAAAACTGTTGTTATAAGCAAACTCAATCAGTGGGATATGATCTTCCCAGCTTCCGCTAAAGTCCAGAACACAAAGTCTCAACAGATCTTCCAGTACCTGAATAGTCCTCTCAGACTGTCCGTCGGTCTGAGGATGAAAGGCTGTACTGAAATGCAGTTTCGTACCCAAGCCTTGCTGAATGCCTTTCCAAAGTCTGGAAGTAAAGCGTCCATCTCGATCAGATACAATCACGCGAGGCACGCCGTGCAATCTGACTATCTCCTTCACATAAATCTGTGCCAAGCGTTCAACTGAATCCGTCTGTCTGATCGGAAGAAAATGGGCTGACTTCGTCAATCGATCCACAACTACCCAAATAGCATCATGTCCTTGTCGTGAACGAGGAAAACCCATCGCAAAATCCATCGTTACCTCCTCCCATTTCCACTCAGGGATAGGCAACGACTGCAACAATCCACCTGGTCGCTGATGCTCTGCCTTCACCAACTGACAGGCTTCGCATCTCGACACAAACTCCGCCACATCCTTCTTCATCCCAGGCCACCAGAACAAAAGCTTCATATCAGCGTACATCTTACCACTGCCTGGATGAACAGTGTAGCCTGAATGATGAGATTCATACAGAATCTCCCGCCTCAGATCTCCAAACATAGGTATCCACAACCTGTTCTTACAGAAAATAGCACCAGAATCAGAAATTCGAAGTTCAGGAGTCTTACCAGATCCAATCTGAGCTAGCAACTTCGAATAATCAGAATCTGACTTCTGGGCTTCTAGAATCCTTGCTTCCAAAGAAGACTGAATACTCATCTGAGCCAACTCCAAACCACTGGAGGAAATCACCTCCAACTGCAATCGCTCCATGTCTCGAATCAGAAAGTCATCACAGGTAAGCTGAATACCTGAGAATCCAGAAGACTTTCTGCTCAAAGCATCTGCTACCACATTCGCCTTCCCAGGCTGATACTGAATAGTCAGGTCATAATCCTTGATCAACTCGAGCCACCTCCTCTGTCTCAGATTCAAATCCTTCTGAGTAAAAATGTACTTCAGGCTCTTATGATCAGTAAACATCTCACATGTGACGCCATACAGGTAATGACGCCAAATCTTCAAAGCAAAAACAACTGCAGCTAACTCCAAATCATGTGTCGGGTAATTCTTCTCATGTGGTTTCAACTGTCTCGAAGCATAAGCAATTACCTGACCATGCTGCATCAGAACACATCCCAGTCCTTTCAGTGAAGCATCACTGAACACCTGAAAACCTTCCGTACCTGACGGAAGTGCCAACACTGGAGCTGAAGTCAAACAATCCTTCAATCGCTGAAAACTAGCTTCACACTCCGGTGTCCAAACAAAAGGAACTGACTTCTGAGTCAGTCTCGTCAGAGGAGTCGAAATCTGTGAAAATCCTTTCACAAACTTCCTGTAATACCCGGCCATGCCTAAGAAACTACGTACCTCAAATACCGTAGTCGGCCTTGGCCAATCAGCAACTGCCAGAATCTTCTGGGGATCCACAGAAATACCTTCTCCGCTAATCACATGCCCCAGAAAAGAAATGCTCTTCAGCCAGAATTCACACTTGGAGAACTTGGCATACAGCTGATGCCTCCTCAGAGTCTCCAACACAATCCTCAAATGTCTGGCATGATCATCCTCAGATGCAGAATATACCAGAATATCGTCGATGAAGACGATCACAAACTGATCCAAAAACTCCCTGAATACTCGGTTCATCAGATCCATGAAAATAGCGGGCGCATTGGTTACCCCAAAAGGCATAACCAAGAACTCGTAGTGCCCGTACCGAGTACTGAAAGCAGTCTTCACCACATCAGATTCCTTCACCTTCACCTGATAATATCCGGATCTCAAATCAATCTTCGAAAATACCGAAGATCCGGAAAGCTGATCAAACAAGTCGTCTATCCGAGGCAAAGGATACTTGTTCTTGATCGTGGCCTTGTTCAAATCTCTGTAATCAATACACATACGGAGTGTACCGTCCTTCTTCTTCACAAACAGAACAGGTGCTCCCCAAGGAGAAACACTAGGACGTACAAACCCTCTGTCAACCAACTCCTGAAGCTGAACTTTCAACTCAGAAAGTTCTTTCGGTGCCATCCTGTACGGAGCTTTCGATATCGGAGCGGTACCCGGAAAAACATCGATAGAGAACTCCACATCTCTATCCGGAGGCAAACCAACCAACTCCTCAGGAAAAACATCCACAAACTCCCGTACCACAGGGATCTCAGAAACAGAACCAACCTCCAGGTTCAGATCCCGCACCGAAGCCAAAAATACTGGATATCCTTTCTTCCACATTCTGCTCACCTCTAACGCAGAAATCAGACTGGAGAGAACACCTCGTAATCCCTGAAATACAACTCTCTCTCCAGCCACAAGCAAACTCACTTGCTTCTTCAGACAGTCAATCTGAGCCTCATACTGACTCAACCAATCCATTCCCAGAATCACATCATACGAAGAAATCGGCAATCGAATCAAACTAGATTTCCACTTCTTGCCAGAAATCTCAATCTCACACAAACAAAACTGTCGAGCAATCAATGGATTCCCAGCCGGTAAAATCACAGACAAAGAAACCGGTAAAACCATCGAATCCAAATGTAAAAGCTCAAAACAATACTCGGACAGAAAAGAATGACTCGCTCCAGAGTCAAACAAAACACGACAGGGCTGATCAGAAATGTAAACCGTACCTGTCACCACATCCGGAGCATCTCGAGCCTCCTGCTGACTCAAGCTGTAAACTCGTGGCTGAACTGGAGCAGGAGCTGAAGCAACAGAACTACTCTGCTCCCTCTGAACAGTAGGTGGTCTCCGTGGTGCAGAACTAGAACCACCACCTCTACCAGCAAATCCCTCAGGGCGTGGAGGAACAGTCCTCGGTCTTCCTGCTGCTGAACCAACAGGTCTGACAAAGCCCTCAGATCGCTGCTCAAATCCCATCTGTGGACATTCTGCAATCCTATGTCCCGGCTGACCGCATCTGAAGCAAAGACCAGCTATCCTGTAGCACTGGCCATGGTGTCGCCGTCCACAACTCTGGCACACAGGTGCCGAACTGACAGATCCAGAACCAGTCGTACTGGTAACAGTACCAGACGATCCTCCGCTCCTCCTGGATTCTCCAGATCCAGATCCAGAAACAAATCTCCTCTTCCCAGAGGAACCACTGCCAGAAGTATCACCTCCAAACCTCTTCCTACTCGTAGACCACCGCTGCTGAGTAGTCGTCATATCATTCTCAATCAGACGAGCTCGCTCCACAAGCTCAGAGAAATCAGAAATCCGGAACGGTATCAAAGGCTGCCTCAAAGTGTCTCGTAAGCCTCTCAGAAATCGGTAACACCTCTCAGCAGAAGTGCTAACCAGCTGCGGAGCGTACCTGGCTAAAGCAGTAAACTCAGCCTCGTACTGCATCACCGTCTTGCTCCCCTGAACCAGCCTCAGAAAACTCTCCTGCATCTGCTGTCGTGCAGAAGGGGGAACAAACCAATCTCTGAATACCTCAGTGAACTCTTCCCAAGTGATCAAAGAGTTCAATCTGCCCTGAAATCTGGCTGCCTGCTGGCCATCCCACCAGTGCTCAGCCTCTCCATCCAACAGAAAAACAGCCAACGGAACCTTCCTGTCTGCAGGACACTGCATTCCGTCAAAAGTCTTCTCTAATCTCCTCAGCCACTCCTCAGCAGCTCTGGGCTCAACAGCGCCCTCAAACCTCGGAGGCTTCAACCTCAAAAATAACTGCAGGTGTCTGTCAATGTCCTCAGATCTAACAGTAGAAGCTCTGCTCTGAGTCTCGCTCATCATCTGAGCAACAAGTGACGCAAACTGAGACAGCGTGTCAGCACCGACCACTGGGGCTGTACTCCCCACTGGTGCTGCCTGATCATCACTCTGACCGTCTGTCATGTCTGGGTCTGGCTGATCCATACAGAAAAATCCAGAAAATCCGGAAAACTATCACAAAAACAACACAAAAACAACACAATAAAAAGCCAAACGACCCAAAACTACCTCCCAGACAGACTCACTGATCACTTCCTAAAGCTCTGTTTTACAATCCAACCTGTTTCCAAAACCAGTGCTCTGATACCACAAAAGCTTGTCACGACCCGACGCGACGGGGACGGATCCCGCCCGAGCCGGATCGCGACGAGCTCTGAACTTACTATCCAGGATCTGGCTTTGGATTAGGTTACTGAACTGATCTTCCAAATTCTTAACTCAACAGAAAAACACAGAACAACAGAGCTACTAAAAACATCAAATGCAGCGGAACAAAACATCTATCTTTTCATTTCCTCAAAATAATCATCTACAAGACAGTACATGGCTTTCAACAGAAAGAAAGACAGGACAGGAAAGCCATGACTGTACAAAAATCAAAAAGTACAAAAGTACCTAATCGGATCAGACTCTGAAACTAATCCTGGACCTCCTTGCCCTTCCCAGAACCTGAAAACCACCAGAAAGCAAGGGTGAGCTCAACAGCTCAGTAAAGCAACAAACCACCAATCTAAATTCTCAGAAACCAAAACCAAATTCATCAGACAGAAGTCAGATCAGAAATCGAAACAGAATCGGAAATCAGAACTTATACGGACAGATATCAAATCAGAATCGGAATCGTACAGATCATATCAGAACAAATCAACAGAATCAGATTCAGAAATCAGAAATCAGAATCGTACGGAGCATATCATATCAGAATTACAATTTCGTACAGAACAGAACAGATACAGAAAACAAAACAGATACAAATAGCTAAATGCCCTGACACTGACGGAATCTCTACGGATTCCGGCCCCTTATGCCTCCCTTCCCAGACACTGACTGAATCTCGTAGGATCCAGGCCCCTTATGTCTCCCTTTGTGCTCACGGCACCAAAACAGATGTGCTTATAGCACCAAAACAGAATTCATCGGATCCGGAACGAAACAGATAACAGATTTCAGATTTGAGCTCATTTCAGATTTCCCGTTTCACTAACTGAATCTCATAGGATTCAGGCCCCTTATAGCTCCCTTTTTATAGCTTATACACATAGCATTTCGAATCAGAAGAAATTCGGACATTTCAGAAATTACCCGAAAATCGGGCAGCACAACGGCAGTATACAGAATTTACACAAAAATTCCTGCAAAGAAAATTTACCGAATTCGCACAGAACATAGATAATCACATTCCAGAACATTTATTCTACAGCACAGAGAATTTACGATTTCACAGAAAATTCCGGTCGACTAAAAACACAGTCGAATCAAAAACACCCGGACGAAAATCTTCAAAATATAGTCAAAACGTGCACACCCGGCACGGCAACGATATACAGAAACTTACGCGGTAAAAACTGAACCAATCGAAAGATACGGACGAAAAACCGTAACGAAAACGAAATCCGGACAGAAAAATACCGCCAACCGCGACGGAACTGAAAATTGAGAAAGACGGAATGTGCCTTACCTCGAGCACAGCAAAATCCTCAACAGTCGCTTCGCTCGAAAACGGCCCCGCGTCTTCCCGAAATCAACTTTTCCAAATTGCTCTTTTTCTCTCTCCTCAGACGAAAAATCAGATATTTATTTTTTTATTTTTCTCTCTCTTCAAATCAGCTGAAATCCCTTAAATCCTCTTCAGATCGGCCTGGCCGATCGTCCAGATCGGCCTGGCCGATCGTCCAGATCGGCCTGGACGATCAGACCAAAACCCATCGTCCTGGGACGATTTTTCAGGCCGATGTTTACTATTCATAGGCGATAAAAACCTCCATTCACTGACTTGTGCCATCCACTGATCGTCCCGGGACGATGCCTCGATCGGCCTGGACGATCCCTACAGGAAATCACTTAGAGCAAATTCTGGGCAAAACCTGGAGCTGAAATCCACAGATCGTCCCAGGACGATCCCAGATCGGCCTGGACGATACTGGAGCAGTTTGAAATATTACACGCAGCCCACTGCCTGCCGGCCGTCTGCGGCCTGCAGCTCGCCGTTACGCCGTCCCGCCGCCACCAGAAGCTCAACCGTGTTAGTTTGGGTCAACCTGGCAACCCGCCAGGTCGGTCCGGGTTCGAATTTCCGACTGGTTTACATACCCGGCCAGGTAGGGCTAGGATCGACCCATCTGAACCCGGATCAATTTCGAGTTCGACCCAAACTAGACCCAAAACCCGATTTTGACACTCCTATTGCATTTGTTTTTCATACTCATCAAGAATAGCACATTTTACATTGTAAGAAAATAATAAACAAATAAGATACGACACAGTGAGATAAATCACATAAACAAATATTTATGAAAACTAAATAAATAAATAATTTATGTAATGTCTTTAATTTTTGAAATATAATAATGACTGATTCCAGCAACTGAATTGAGCAAAATGGGGAGATATAGATGGGGCGTGGCACTTATTCGGGCAACGGAAACCAGGAAATGAGGAGATCGATCGGGATAGTGAGGCTTAGCTGTCCTAATCAACAGAATTTTCGTCCTAACAAATAGCTGAAGAGTAGAGAGATTAATTATAAATAGCATATTAATTACAGCTTCTGCTTCTCCAACCAAATACCATCAATCGATCCATCTCCGTCTTAATTAATTTTTCTTCTCAGTTCTCCGACAGGCTTCTCCTTCGTCTTCTTCTTCCTCTACTAAGTGAGCTTCAGAGATAGTAATGGCTGAAGGGTCTTCCAACTTTGACTCTGAATGCATACCACCGCTCAGGTAATACTTACAATTTATATCTTACTAAATATGATTCATTGATGGTTGCTTACTTTTATTAAAAAACTTTAATGAATGTTAATTGTTGGCTGCAGTATGTGCGTTGACAATGAAACATTCGAGCATTTCAGCCGATCACCACGGACACAAGCTTAGAGACCACAGCCTCATCTGCTACATGCAATGGTCTCTTGATGGCGACCAAGAAGGAAATGAATCTTAGGACATCGCCCAACTCAAAATCTGCTGCGACAACAAAGTCAATGTTGAACACTTCATTTCTGATTGCGTCGCCCTCGAAATAAACTCTGTTGATTGTCCTGCCATTTTCTCTTAGATCACCGCCGTGCTTTTTGAACTCTCTTGCATGGTGGATACCAGTGAAGTGTGAACCACAACGGTTGCGCCGCTGGCATCCTCTATCGCTTGATATGTGACCATATAGCACACCCAAAAGAGCAAATCACAGAATAAAAACTCCATCTTTTGTGAGCTGGAGATATGGTGTTGCATTCACAATCATTCTTCTTTCAAAGAAGATTGCATCTTCAATCTCTTTATTGAGGATGGTTTCTTCTTTGAAAGAAGAATGACTGTGACTACAACACCATGTCTCCGGCTCACAAAAGTTGAAGTTTATATTTTATGATTTGCTCTTTTGGGGGTGTTATATGATCTCATATCAAGCGATTGTTTAGCATATTTCCAAGATTTCTTTAGATTTTAGATAAATGATGATCAATGTCAACTCTTAATTTAGTAAGACCTTTAAATTTGGATTTTTCGGTCTTTCTTTAATTAAATGTGTTTCATCCTTAAATAAAATTTCTAATTAGTTGTTTTATTTCATTGGGCTCCAATTCTCTTTTCTAATGGACGTATCATTATAATTGGTCAGCATAAATCATTCAATTTTTTGCTTAAATTAAGTGAAGATTATCTTTTGATGTTTTGTTGAGAAAATAAATATATTATTATTATTTTCTGAGAAAGAGAACGAGTCTTTATTTTTCATAAAATTAAGGACATAATAAATTAAACATTTCCTTATTTTTCATAATTTTTTTAGATATAATTAGTAAAAATAATTCAATTATGTTTTATTGCAATAAAATGTGTCTTTCAAGAAAATGAATGTTGACATAAATGATGGTTATTTCTATTAAGTAATCATTTAAAAAAAATTTATGTAAATAAAATATATATACTTCATAACATTATGAACAAGTTTTTAAACATGATTTTAAGAAAATTGTGCAATTTATTTCACTAACACTCGACTTCGAATTACAAAATTACAATGTTTTAAAACTATCTTAATGTAAAGTAAATGCATTATTTTATTTATTTTTGTTTAGCATGAATTAAAGTAAATGAAATATAAACCGAAAGAAAGTTGTGGCCAGGGTGGTTGGTGGTCGGCGGTGGAGCCGACTGTGGTGACTGCCAAAAGGGTGTTCTTCGATGGTGATTGACGGCCGGCGGCGACGCTGGTGGACAGGGCGGCAATCGGCGGTGGTGACCACCGGCCGGGGGCAATGGCGGTGGCTGGCAGGGGTTACCGCCGATGGGGGACTGATGTCCGACGGTGTTGGCTACAAATATAGATCCATCAAGAAATCATTAAATAGCGTGATTACAATGTAGTTTACTATGAGGTGTGTGCATTAGTCGACCAAGCATAGGAATAGGCATAAGGCTTAAGTTTGTTACCAAACCACGATGAATAAGGTAGCTAACTTTTGATCACAAGCCTTCGCCTTAGCTCCAACTAGCTATACTGAGCTAAGATGATCTGCAATACTTAGGAGAATGAGATCCAATAAGTTAAGCAATGGTGTATGAGTTTTTTAAGGTACATGGAGCAATGAAATCAAGAGGTCCACAATAAATCATCTGAATGTGGGCAGAGTAAGAGTAAGCTCAATTGGGTTGAGGATTTTTTTTTTTTTTTTTTTTTGGGAAATGCAAACAAAACTCAAAAGAGGCCAAAACCAAAACTAAAAATCTTTAAACACCAAATTAAACTATAGATTGCAAAGCAAGCTCAGAAGGAAAAATAATTCAAAATTAAGTCATTGTGTAGGCAATAAAAATAACCAAAAACTAATCAAGAAGGATATGAAGCCTCTAAGACTAAGGAAATGGCACGAGGCTTCCAGCAAAATCAACAGTAAAGCTCAGTTGTTAGGCTAAGACCATCCATTGAGGGGCAGCAGCCCCAAGCCATAAAGAGGAAAATCACAAAATAATCGAGTAACAAGAAGTCTCAAATCCCCAACAAAAGAATAATGTTAATAGACGTAACCATATTATTGCGCTCACAATCCACCACATCAGAAGAGCTAGCAACAGAAGGAATAACCATAGGAGGAGCCATATTGTTATTATCATTGGCTTTAGTAGATGGGTTTATGAGAAATTTTTTTGCAAATCCTTAACTAAATGCAAATTTTCAAAAGGAATATTAAGTTCATATAAAGTCAAGTCTTAGAATCCCATAGCAAGGAAAGGAATATTAGCATTTATATAAGGGACAGGTTTAGACACAACAGGCTTCCTCAAGTGAGGATGTAAATGAAAACACTCTGTTTTTTTGTGGCCAATTGATTTATAATGAACATAAAACTCAGGAAAATCATTCATTAACACCATTTGAAGATAACTAAATTTTTTCGAACCAAACCAAACTGATTCAGGGTATATTTTGTATTTTTGACCAAATAAAGAACCTTAGCCATGCATAATACAATGAGAGAATGCATAGCGGCGGAGATTTGAGAAAGAAATCCAAACTTGAACAACTAGAAACTCCTCCGAGATATCGAAAAAAGATGACCATCTTATTAATTTCATAAAACAATAATTAAAATAAGACGATCTATGCGCAAAAATTGGCAATAGTCTAACTTGTTTGATAACTTGATCAACGCATGCCTTTGATCAAAAGGGGTGATCTAAAATTCACCCGAGAGGTTCAAGTTGAAAAAAAAATAACGAATAGTTACTAAAATAGGCCTACACAAGGGAAATTTTCCGACCATGGCAAGTTTGAAAGGCTTAGGAAGATATTGAACTTCTTCTACCGAAATTCATAAAACAGATAACCCCCGAAGAGTAGTAGCCTTTAGATTTGGAAAACCATTTAATGAATCAGACATGCTTAAATGATTTTGATTGATTCTTATAAGCAAGAAAGTCAAGATCACTTCTCTTGAATGAAATATTAGCAATTAAAAAACAGAATAAAACTTGAACAAAAAAACCTAAGAAACCCACCTGCACATAAAGTGGAAAAAAAATGAAAAAATGGAGTTAGAATAAACTCCGCTCAGCAAGGAAGAGGAAACTGCGTCAAGGGAGGATGATGCAGCTTGGATGAAGCCCCAACAGAGCGAAAGAGGTAGCAGTTAGGGCAAAGCCCTTGCGGAGCAGAGAAAACCATACATCCTATCGTTTGAAATATTACCATATTTTAAACATTAAATTATACAAACAAAAGCACCAAAATCACAAAAAATTATAAAAATATTGAATTAGAAATGGATAATTAAATTAATAACCGGGGACAAAATATTTTGGGTAACTGTAAGATGCTTAAAACTCCTTGTGGATAAGGGGTACAGGGAGTGAGCCAAAGGTTCCTTCTTACACTTTTATTGTTCTTCATCATTTTTTAATTAATAGAATTTTCTTAATTACCAGAAAATCAAAAAACTCAAACATAGAGAAAATATTTGAAAATCTTACTAAATGTCTTGAAAAAGTAGACTATAAAATTGAGTATAAGAACTTTAAATAGAGTAAGAAAAATAACTTCAACATACCAAGAGAATCATTTAGCTTAAATGAGCTTGTCTTCAAAGATTTCTTCATTTGCATGTGAATTTTGAAGAGATCAATGACTTCTCTAGTAATATTAAAATATGGCCTCCAACATACAATAATAATAATAATTTTGTTCTAAAAATTAATTAGAATGATAAAATAATAAAGAACAATAATGTATCCAATTATTTAAAAAAGAAATTGACAGATATATAATAATTTGTTCATATAATAAATATGCAAAATCCATTTTTATAAATGTTATACATTTATTTCATTATTAAAATTCATAATTTTGTTAAATACCAATGAATATCATCATTGTTTTAGTTAATTATTAATAAAACTATCATCAGGTCGTAACACCATCATCAAATGTCAAAAGAGATCCGTTCAAGTTTGTCATTTTGATTATGGGAGATAATAAGAGTTTTGGTGGAGGCAACTACGGTAAGCTAGGGATATGATTGCCTTGAGAGTAAATTGAGAGTGATTATTTTGTGGTGAATGTGAGGAGTAGCGACAGATCTAAGCTAATATATATTTGATACAAGGTGTGCTCTAATGAATATGAATTATATATGATGTGCTACATGGCTCTATTAGTTCATATGGACAAGTGGCCATCTAATTGAGCTTTGTGCTTCCAACCATTCATTGCACAAAGTATTCACGCAAATCTATTAGCGTACATATTGTAACTGAACGGTATCTTATACTTGTATTTACGGCCGGTTACACCGTACTGGTGTATTTACGGGTTTTACCTCTCTTCCAGTCTATATATGACTATGTAATGTCTCTTGTACATATACACAACTTAATACAATTTAATCTTGATATGTTATTTTCTCTTCCCTGTCTCGTGTTCTTCCATTTCTCTGGTTCCGTCTTCATGGTATCATGAGCCAGGGGGATTAAGATTCAGCTAACTCCCTCCCTCCCTCCTCATTGGCTCTCTCCGGCAACATCACCACCGCCGGCGAGATTCAGATCCCAGCACCATTAAAGTTCCTTATCTCCAACTTAAAGAATCATGTACCTCACGCCCTCACCATCGACAATTACGCCATTTGGCGTATACATATCCTTCAAAAATTTACTGCCAACGGGTATGCCGGCCATCTCAACGGCACCGCTTCTTGCCCCGCCAACGCCTCATCTCAAGATTCCCACTGTTGGCATCTCATCGATAACAATCTCATATCCGCTCTTTTTTCTACCATTTCTCCCCCTATCCTACTTTACGTCATCTCCTCTACGACCGCCCATGACGTATGGCTAGTTCTTGAACGCCGCCTACAACCCACCTGTCGTTCACGAGTAATCCAACTCAAGAAAGAATTTAATCACGTTCAAATGCAAAATCTCACTATGCAACAATATATGTCACACATCAAAACCATAGTTGACAATATTTCCACGTGCGGTTCCAATGTTGATGCCGAAGACATCATCCTCCACATACTAAATGGCCTCCCGTCCATCTGCAACTCCTTCAAAGACGTAATCCGGACGTCCCCTCTTCCGATCAATCTTGACATGCTCTATTCGCTACTTTGCAGCGAAGAGATAAACGTGAATCAAGAAATTGCAAAAGAAAGCTCCGCGGTCTCCGAGTCCACTGCACTCTACACAACTTCTTCAACTCAGAACCGCAGCCGCCCGCCACGTAAGTTTAGCAAGAACAAGAATCAGTCCAATGGCTTGCCTCCACCGGCACCACATCCAAATTCTAGCGTACTGAGTTCCCCTATCGCTGCAAGACCCACTTGTCAAATTTGCAACAAAATCAGGCATATAGCCCTTAATTGCTGGCACCGGAACAGTCCCATGTTTGCACCAACTAGCTCAAGATCTATGATAGCTCTTCTTGCTCAACCGAACCACACCAGTTCCCAAGATTGGATCATCGACTCAGAAGCATCCAATCACCTCACACCTGATCTCAGCAATCTCCAATAACCCAATATAGTTCAAGGTCAAGAAAGCGTCTCCATAAACAACGGCTCGCAACTACCGGTTCATCACTCAGGACAAGGTCTCCTTCCTCTACCCGACACCCCCCGTAAGTTTTACTTACGCAAACTTCTACATGTTCCAAATTTATCTCACAATCTCTTATATGTTTCTCAATTAACCACTGATAATCCAGTTTCTATAAGTTTCGATGCTAACGACTTTGAAATTAAGGATCTCAAGGACCATCATCCCCTTCATCGTGGGCTTCGTCATAATGGATTATACCAATTCCGAAGATCCAAAGCTTCCACCATCACGGCTCTTTAAGCCAATCTTCGTTTGGACCAGCTTTGGCATGCACGTCTCGGTCATCCTCACCACCGCATACTCACCATTTTAGCTAAACAAATTCCATCTATTAATCATGTATCTTCTTCTTTTTCTTGCAAATCTTGTACTATGGCCAAATGCCATAAGATTCCTTTTAATAAAATGACTTTTGTGACTTCTCGTCCCTTCAAAGTTGTTCACTCGGATGTTTGGGGGCCAGCACCATTTCAATCATCGGACGGGTTCTATTACTATGTGATTTTTATAGACGATTTTACACGCTTTTCTTGGCTTTTTTTAATGAACATGAAACACAAAACTCTGTTTAAATTCAAACTATTCTGCCAACTTGTTCACACGCAATTTAGCACCACACTGAAAGCCTTCCGCTCCGACGGCAGAGGTGAATTTACTAGTCACGAGTTCACCTCTTTTCTTCAACATCATGGCATCCAACGTCAACTAACCTGTCCGCACACTCCCGAACAAAATGGTTTCGCTGAGAGAAATCACTGACACCTGCTTGACCTTACCCGCACATTGCTACACGCCTCAAATCTACCACCCACACTTTGGGCTGAAGCACTGTCCACAACCAACTACCTTATTAACCGGCTGCCTTCCTCATCTATATCTCTACAAACTTCGTTCTATCGCTTACACGAGCGCTTACCTAAATACAATCATCTACGCACCTTTGGCTGTTAATGCTTTCCGTGGCTCAAGCCCTATGTTGCCAATAAACTGGCTCCGCGCTCGCACGAATGCGTTTTCATTGGTTACTCTCCCATTCATAGAGGCTATAAATGCCTAGACCTTGTCTCACACAAGACTTACATTTCACGTCATGTAACCTTTAATGAGCAGCTGTTTCCTTACAAAAACAATCACTTCACGACTACACAGCCCTCACATTTGGTTTCAGAAAACCCATGCCCTCTCCTTCTCACTCCGCACTCTATCGTCTGTATACCCACCTAAATCCACCACTTTACATACCTCTTCGCTGCCTTCCATTAGTTCTAGTGACACTCCAAGTACTAGCAACACCACCAACCCGATTCTTCCCATGGTTCAACCTGACTCCGTTCAATCCTCCATAATTCAGCCCTCACACCCGATGCAGACCCGGCTAAAATCTGGTATTACTAAACCCAAACAAATCCTATCTCTCCTCAGCACGATCCCCACTCCTTCCACACCCAATACTTATGCTAAAGCCGAATAGTATCCACATTATCTTCAGGCCATGACTGAAGAATTCCAGGCTCTTCAGAAACAAAGAACGTGGACTCTCGTTCCAGCACCTGCAAACATGCCCATCCTTGGGTGTAAATGGACTTTCAAGACCAAACTTCTTTCCAACGGTAAGGTAGACCAATATAAAGCTCGTCTTGTAGCTCAGGGTTATGACCAACAGTTCGGTATCAATTACACCGAGACCTTTAGTCCGGTCGCCAATATGCCTACCATTCGCATCCTCCTTACTATTGCAATCAATCGGAATTAGAAAATCCTGCAGCTCGATGTTTCCAATGTGTTTCTTCACGACGATCTTTCAGAAGACATATACATGCGTCAACCAATCGGGTTTGTGGATCCTACATCACCATCGTCGGTATGTAAACTATACAAATCCCTATACGGTCTTAAACAGGCACCAAGGAAATGGTTTGAGAAACTCACCATCTTTCTACATAACCAATGCTTCAAGTTCAGTCGTTCTGATCCTTCACTCTTGATTTTCTCTCATAATAACATACATATGTTTCTATTAATTTACGTGGATGATTTTCTTCTCACAGGCAACGGCTCCATTGCGATTCAAGAAATTCTTTCCAAATTGCAATCTGAATTCACGTTAAAACAACTTGGTCATATATAACTATTTTTAGAATTCAAGTAATTTGGCAACCATCCGGACTCTTTCTAACCCAACAGCACTATGCGGAACAACTGCATCAGGACTCCGGACTCGTGGACTGCAAACCAGCATCTACTCCTCTCTCTCCCAAGTCCAACCAAACCAACAATCCTTCAGAACCCTTCTCCGATCCAACTTTGTACAGACGCCTCACTGGGTCACTACAATATCTATCCATCACTCGTCCAGACATCGCCTTCACCACCAACCAAGTATGCCAACGCATGCACCAACCAACGGTTCAAGACTTCCAAGCCTTAAAGAGACTACTCCGATACATCAAAGGTACACTGTCATTTGGTCTTCTACTTACAACTGGAAACTTAAATCTATAGACCTACGTGGATTCCTACTGGTCTTCAGACTCCTTCGATCGAAAATCAATTTCCGGATTCTATACCTTCTTAGGACCAAATCTCATTTCCTAGTCTGTCAAGAAGTAAGTGATGGTAGCCAAGTCCTCCACAGAAGCCGAATACAGATCTCTATCAGCTGCCACGTCCGACGTCATATGGCTACGAAGCCTTGTAGTAGAATTCGATCTTCAACAACCACTCCCTACCACCATTCACTGCGACAATAATTCGGCCATCGCACTCGCAAAGAATCCAGTCTTCCACGCTCTTACCAAGCACATTGAGATAGACTATCACTTCATCCGTCAACACATAGGCACCGATGCTATTGTGCTCAATCACATTCCATCTACAAATCAGATAGCTGACATTTTAAAAAAACCCTTTTCTTCTGCTTGCTTTCACGGACTTTGTCGCAAATTAACCATTCGACAGTCGAATGTTTAATTTGAGGGAAGCTGTAAGCGAATGGTATCTTATACTTGTATTTACGGGTTACACCGTACTTGTGTATTTACGGGTTTTACCTTTCTTCCAGTCTATATATGACTATATAATGCCTCTTGTACATATACACAACTTAATACAATTTAATCTTGCTCTGTTATTTTCTCTTCCCTGTCTCGTGATCTTCCATTTCTCTGTTTCCTTCTTCACATATTGTATCAAACATTAGCTTAGGCTTGTTTCTACTCATCACATTCACCACAAAGTAATCCCTCTCAATTATCACTTGAGGCTGGCACAACTCTTCCTTACCTTTGTTGGCTCCAACAAATCTCTTGTTGGAGTCCACAACCAAAATGACCAATTTGAACTGACCTTCTTTGAAATGCGTTGATGGTGGTACAACCTCATAATCAATGCTCTCTTGCATCAACTTGTATAGTCACTGCTCCGTAGTACTAATAATGAAACATTTATTTATTTATTTATTATGTAATTTATTAAATATTTATTATTGAGTATAGAGATTAAATATGGCACATGTGATCTTTAGACCGACATGGTTTGATCTTGGTCTTGAGAAAGGTGTTCAAAAGAATAATCTCCAGTAAATGTGGCAGAATTCATCAAGAGAACATTGGTCGTTGACACATTTTGCATTGTCGATGCCTCATCGTCTTCGCCTAATGTTGTTGTTATTGACCCACAAAAGTGAGATATGGCGCACAATGAGATCAGCTAAAGATATAATTTTTATTCTAAGATTTGTTCTTTTGGTAATGCTATGTTGTGATTTCCTTAGCTTTTTTGTATGATTTCATTAGATTTTGAATAAATAATTATTAATGTTAATTGTTGACTAGTAAGGCCTTTTCATTTGTTTAGCTGTAAATTTGCAATTGTTTTAATAAGTTCTTCCCTTATTCAAATAGAAAATGTATTTCATCTAGAAATTAAAATTCTCATTGATTGTTTTATTGCATTGGGCTACAATATAATTGTCTTTCTCTATGAAAGTGTCAATGATTGCATGATAGTAATCGAACAAAATCTGTTTAATTGCACCAACATATAATAAATTCAAAATTATAGCCCATTATATTAAAAAATATTTCTTTATTTCATTAATTAAAATTTAGTTGCAATAAGTATATATATTGTATCTATTATTCATTTATTATTTGTATTTTTCACTGCAGTGTGTGCGTTGACAATGAAACATACGAGGATTGTACTCTTCTCAGGGTATTCTCTTTTTCCTCTTTTAATAATACAATAATTTAATTATAATATTTTTCAAACAAATTACGTCTGCTTTTTATTTGGGTTAAGTAATATGACAAAAAGAAAACTGATTTAAATGCAGGTGGAAGGTGAGAATAGGCATGGCATTCTCTTACAAATAGTTCAGGCATTGAGCGATCTTGACCTCATCATCTCCAAAGCCACCATTTCAGCCGATAGTGGTTGGTTCATGAATGTTTTCCATGTCACCGATCACCATGGCCACAAGCTTAGAGACCCAAACTTCATACGCTACATACAACGCTCTCTTGATGGCGACCAAGAAGGAAATGGATCTTACGACATCGCCCAACTCAAAATCTGCCGCGACAACAAAGTCAATGTTGAACACTTCACCTTTGATTGCATCGCATTAGAAATAAGCTCTATTGACTGCCCAGGCATTTTCTCTAAGGTCACCACCGTGCTTTTTGAACTATCTTGCATGGTAGATACGGGTGAAGCGTGGACCCACAACAGTTGTGCCACTGGCATCCTCAATTGCTTGATATGTGACCATATAGCGCCCCTAAAATATCAAATCATAGAATATAAGCTCTATCTTTTGTGAGCCGGAGATATGGTGTTGCATTCATAATCTTTCTTCTTTCCAAAGAAGATTCCATCTCCAATCTCATTAGGCATCGCCTCCAGCTTAGTGATGGAATCGTTATGATGCATAAGGAGATTTGCTCTTTTGGTGGTGCTTGCGAATGCAATCTTCTTTGAAAAGAAGAATGATTGTAAATGCAATACCATGTCTCTTGCTCACAAAATATGGTGTTTATATTTAATTATTTGCTCTTTTGGGGGTGCTATATGGTTTCATATCAAGCGATTGTTCAACATATTTTCATAGTTTCATTATATTATAGATAAATGATGATCAATGTCAACTCTTAATTTAGTAAGACCTTTAAATTTAGATTTTTCTATCTTTCTTTACTTTACTAAATGTGTTTCATCCTTAAATTAAATTTATCATTGGTTGTTTTATTTCTTTACTTTACTAAATGTGTTTCATCTTTATTTTCTTCTGAGAAGCGAACTATGGATTTAAACGAAGATTTGATATATAGCAATTGAATTTAAGATAATAGAAATATTTCCTTATTTTTCTTAAAAAATAAGAACATAATAAATTCAACATTATAGTCTATTATATTAAAAAAACATTTCCGATATAATTAGTAAAAATATAAACGTCCATTATTCATTTAATATATTTCAGAGGAGAAAATTCATAAGAAAATAATAAATTTAAATTATGTTTCACAGCCTTCTTTTTTGCTTCAAATACCATTTTATAAAATTTCTACATCAATTTTGTTTTATTGCAATAAAATGAGTTTCTAAATAAAATGAATTTAAGAAAATTGTGCAGTTTATTTTACTAACATTGGACTTCATCAAATTGGTATGAAGTTAACTAAATGCAATATAAACTACAAGAATGTTATGGTCGGGGTGGTTGGCGACCGTGGTGGCCTACGGCGATGGGGCCAACAGGGGTTGGTTGACAATGACTAGTGGCCAGTGACACCAATAGAGAGGGTAGTTACCGACGGCGGTGACCGGCAGTGTGTGTGTTTGAAGGGGGGGGGGGGGGGGGGGGGGGGGGGGGGGTATTAATGTTATTTCCACTTGTATAGGAGCGTAGATTGGTGTGTTTTAAAATTTATTTGAAAATAACAAAAAATTTGCCCATATTTCCAAAATAACCATTTTTTTAAAAGTAAAGTCCTTTTTGTTAAAAAAAATTAATAAAAATAACAGCTTCTCTTTGAATAAATAAAATAATTTTCATATTTATCAAAACTTTTTTTCAAAGTTTCATATTACAAGCAAGCACATTACACAATTGTTGTTTGGCACGAATGGTCTACAACCAATCTCTAAGTCCTCCCCAAAATTTCACTAATCTCTCATTTTACAACACAAATAGATAGAGTAAAACCCAATATAAATATGTCTTTCTATTCCGCTACATCCATCTAAAAGAATGTAAGGGTCGATCTAATTAGGAAAGAAAATTATCATATTTTAAACATTAAATTATACAAACAAAAGCACCAAAATTAAAAAAAATCACAAAAATATTTAATTATAAAGGGATAATTAGATTATTTTTTAGCCTTGCATGCACACTTTGTTCATTGAAGGACTAGGTTTAGCTATGATTATGGCATTAGGTTGGCTAGCCAGAGCTTGCTTATTGACACAAAATATTAAGCTCCATAAGCCAGCCTAAAATATGCCCAAGTAATCATGTCTACTACTATAATATTATTGCTCTATATATTATCCCAACTATATGGCCATAGCATTATAAATATCATTGCTCTATTACGATATGTAGAAATTGAGCGCCTGTACTGACATCAGTAAAGAAAGAGAGTACAATACGAGAACATAGGATGTAAGAGAAAAGCCGAAATTTGTATCACTTAACTTCTTTGTTTTGAACTGTCGATACATCAATATATGAAGAAAAATTTTAAGCATCAAACGGTTTACAGAACAAAGTGTTGTTTGGAGACCAACAGCCCTAACATCATAGAATAAGTGAGATGCTCTTTATCTTTATCAGTCCCCCCATAAATTGATCTGCAAGGATTGAAGAGTCAATTTGTCCCGAAGAGTTTGAAATTTGATAGTTGAGAGAGGCTTGGTGAAGATGTCAACAACTTGATCATTGGTTGAAGTATGATGGATAATGATTACTTGGGCTTTGATATATTCTCTGATGAAGTGTTGGTCAATTTCAATATGCTTAGTACGGGCATGAAAGACCCAGTTGTGAGCAAGGGATATAGCAGATATATTGCCACAATAGATAGGAATTGGAGTGGAAATGTCAGATCGAAAATCTTTAAGTATTCGATGTTACCAAATAAGTTTAGTGGAAAGAAGTGTGAGAGCTTGGTACTCAACTATCTTGCAATTCGTTTGCTTTTTGGTAGCTCAAGAGATTAAGGTTGATTCAATGAAGACGTGAAATCCAGTTGTAGATTTAAGATCAGTTTTATCATATGCCCAATCAGCATCCGCAAATGCCGTGATGTTGAAAGAGCTAGAAGTTATGGGTAACCCAAGAGATAAAGTGCCATTGATGTATATTAAGATGTGTTTGAGCATGGCAAAATGAATATTTCGAGGATCATGCATATGTTGACACACTTGATTTACCGAATAAGTGAGATCAGGTCTAATCGGTGTGAGATATTGCAATGATCTGACAAGATGCCTGTAGAGTGATGAATCAAAGAATGGGTGTTCTTTTGATGAATGATTAGAAGTTTTGGAGGCCATTGGAGTGAGGAGTGGCTTACAGTTGAGCATGCCAGCATGCTGTAGAAGAGAGGTCGCATAGTTGGTTTGATGAATAAGATAATTCGAGGGCATAGAGGCAACTTGAAGTCCAAGCAAGTTTGAAAGCCGTCCCAGATTCTTGCTTGGACTCTCAATTATTACACATAAGTAATATGTCTTTGAGATAAATCAAGAGATAAAGAAGTGTGAACGCCTGGATGGGAGCGGGCTCACTGTGGACGCCTGGATGGGAGCGGGCTCACCTGGGTGCAGGAACCAAACACCAACGCCCGCTAGCGTGAACTGGAGTGGGCTCACCGCGGACGGGTGAACCTTTGCAATGGGTGAAGGTGCCATGGAGAAAGGCATTTGAAACATCAAGTTGACTGATTGGCCAATGATTATTATAACCAATGAGTATAAAAACTCAAATAGTTTGCATATTTGCAATGAGACTGAATGTCAAATCCATATTCTAGGTTAAATCCTTTGGCGACCAAATGAGCTTTGTTGCGAGCTGCTGTGCCATCTTCATTTAGTTTTGTTTTAAAAAGCTTGAAATATAAGAATATGATATCTGATGTGTAATGCTATGAGTGATAAGAAAATTTTTGAAGTCATTATTAACATATTCTTCACCGCCATTGGTCCTCAATGTAATAATGTGAGTAGAGAATTATTTTTCTACTAGAATCTGAAATTGTTGAAATTTTTGGTATGTTTCTAATTTATAATGCAATGGATAGAGCCAAATAAATCAAGTAAAGTCGTCAATAAACACAACATAATATTGATAATCATTAAAAGATTTAAAGGTAGCATGCCCCCATATCACTACAGGAAAATCACTGATTTCCGGCGGAATTTTCCGGCGGCTTTTCCAATTTTCTGGCGGCTTTTAAAAATTAAAAAAAAAATAAACTATTTAAATTATTTATCAAATAACTATTGAAAGTTATATTAACTATTTAATTAATATTAATTATAATTATTAAAAGTTATATTCATTTTTATTTTATATTAAATATTATTTTTTATTTTAAATTTAATTAGATAGTTAATTTTTTATTTTAAATTAATAATTAAAAATTTATTTATTTACGGTAAAAATATATTTAAATATTTAATATTGATAAAACAAACACATTTTGACAACTAGCAATTCGGTTGGTATCTGAGTTTCTTCCCAACTGACCCCAGTTTGAATCTCAGGGCATGCTGGCGCGGGCGAGAGCGGCGGCGCTGCGCGGGAGCAAGAGTCGCGGGGGCGCGGCGCGGCGGCCGGCAGCCGCGACACGGGTCGCGCGCGGGCCAATGCCGGAGCGTGAGTCGCGCGGGAGCTGCGGGCTGCGCCGTCAACCGCTGGAGCGGGGGAGCGCGTTGCCGGCAGCGGGGTGGCGGTCGCATTGAAGGTTTTTTTTTTTTTTAAAAAAAAAAAAAAAAATTTGACCGGCGATTTGTAACCGCCGGTTAAAACCGCCGGAATTTATTTTCCTACGCTGTTTTTACCGGCGGTAACTTAACCGCCTGAAAACTATAAAACTGCCGAAAAATGTTCAATTTTCGCCGGAAAAAGCCACCGGAAATGGGTGATTTTCCTGTAGTGTATATTCGAGGGCACTAATTGTAATGATCGAGAGGTACATGAGGTAGAGAGAGGTAAACTAGTTCTATGACATTTTGCTTGTGAACAAGAAACGCAAAAAATAATAGAAGATGTACATTTGATGTAAGAATGTAGTTGAACTAAAGAGTTGAGGACGTTAATTTGTGCCAAACATCAATGGAGGTAGCGTTGAAGATGAGGGCTGCTGGAGGAAAAGCTGGAACATGAGTTTGTTGAAGCGGGTAGAGACCATTATGGCTGGAACCTTCTTTGACATGCGATGATGGTGGTACATACGACCTCATAATCAATATTCTCTTGCATCAACTTGTTAATCGTCGCTCCGTAGTATTAATAATGAAACATTTATTTATTTATTTGCACAATGATGAGAAAAATTACATACAATATTTTTTTTCCTTCATAATGATAATGATAAGAAAAAAAAAATGATATATTCTTCAATTGAATCTCACATTGCATTTGTTCTCCATACTCCATACTCAAGAATAGCACAGTTTACATTTTAAGAAAATAATAAATAATATAATTAATGATAGCATAAAAAAATAAATAATTTATGCAACGGCTTTAATTTTGAAATATAATTAATGACTGATTCGGCAACTAACTGAGGAAAATGAGGACAAAGAGATGGTGGCGTGGGACTTCTTCCGGCAACGGAAATCAGGAAATGAGGAGAAATAGAGGGGGATAGTGAGGCTTATTAGGAGTCCTAATCAACGGAATTTTAGTCCTAACAAATAGCTGAAGTTCAGAGAGATTAATTATAAATAGCAGATTGATTAGAGCTTCTGCTTCTCCTACCAAATACCATCAATCGTCTTAATTATTTCTTCTTCTCAGTTCCCGGACAGACGTCTCCTTCGTCTTCTTCTTCCTCCGCCAACTACTTTGCTATTTACTAAGTGAGCTTCAGAGATAGTAATGGCTGAAGGTTCTTCCAACTTCAGGTAATACTTACCGTTTATATTACTATATACGATTCATTGTTGGATCTTTACTTTTAGTAAATAACTTTACTGAATGTTAATTGTTGGCTGCAGTGTGTGTGTTGACAATGAAACATACGAGGATTGTACTCTTCTCAGGGTATTCTCTTTTTCCTCTTTTTTGTTTTTGAGACATTTAGGTCATTTAAGGCAAACTCACACACACAACGCATACACATAGACTCGAATCTTGGACCTCTTAGTTGGAAGCCTAAGCTCTAAACCAATAGGCCAAGGAGAGTTGTGTCTCTTTTTCCTCTTTTAATAATACAATAATTTAATTATAATGCTTTTCAAACAAATTATGTATGTTTTTTATTTGGATTATTTAAGTAATATTAATATGACAAAAAAAAACCGATTTAAATGCAGGTGGAAGGTGAGAATGTGCATGGTATTCTCTTACAAATAGTTCAGGCCTTGAGCGATCTTGACCTCATCGTCTCCAAAGCCACCATTTCAGCCGATAGTGGTTGGTTCATGAATGTTTTCCATGTCACCGATCACCATGGCCACAAGCTTAGAGACCCAAACTTCATACGCTACATACAACGCTCTCTTGATGGCGACCAAGAAGGAAATGGATCTTACGACATCACCCAACTCAAAATCTGCCGCGACAACAAAGTCAATGTTGAACACTTTGCCTCTGATTGCATCGCTCTTGAAATAAGCTGTGTTGATTGCCTCGGTATTTTCTCTGAGGTCACCGCCGTGCTTTCTGAACTCTCTTGCATGGTGGATACGGGTGAAGTGTGGACCCATAACGGGTGCGCCGCTTGCATCCTCTACATAAAGGACCGCGACACGGGTTGATCCATCTCTGATCGGGCTCGCTTGAGTTGCTTACTGAAGAATATATCGACTGTGGTGGAAAGCCCACCACTTACCCAATAAGTTGTGGGGGTGCGACTACGCCACGCGGCCTACCAGATCCTACGGAGCGACGACTACATCAGTTGATGCAAGAACAGATGGACTATCAGGTGACCCCCCACCATTGCATGCCAATGAAGATCTTTCCATGTTGGCCATTTCGGTTGTGGAGGCAAGCAAGAGGAGGTTTGGTGGAGATTACAAAGGCAAAGAAGTTGCGTGGTCACTTGAGAGAGATTATTTTGTAGTGACTGTGAGGAGTATGGGATACACCAAAGTTAAATGTTTTGATGCAATATGTTCTCTAAACAGATTTGAATTTTGAAGTGCTACGTGGCTCAGTCAACTCAAATGGACGATGGACAATTCAGGTGATTGATTTGCTTTTGATTTTTGTATTAACATTTGGAATAGTACTTTAATTTTATGTATGTATGTAGAAATATTCTGTGCGACGGCTTGATGGATGCACAACGCTCAATGAGGTGGAAAGACAAAGTTTAGTTCGAAGTTTGAAGGCGGCCATTGAGCGGAGACAGTCTCATGTGAGTATTAGCCTTGCCTTATATATGACAAATATATTATTTATTTTTTTATTGTTGCGTGCAGGGGTTAAGGATGGAGATGCGTACTTTAGACCGACCTGATCTGCTTTTAAACGCGAGCAAACTCTTCCAACAAAATGGCCTCTCAATAAATAAGGTGTAGTTCGCTAAAGAAAAAGACTTGGCGGTTGGCACTTTTTATATCACCGATGCCTCATCGTCTTCTAATGTCGATGCTATTAATCAGCAAAAGCTAGAGGCGATTCATAAGGAGATCGGGGATGGAATCTCCTTGGAAAAGAAGAATGACTGTGATTGCAGCATCATATCTCCAACTCACAAAAGAAATAGTTTATTTTATATGATTTGCTCTTTTGGGGGTGCTATCTGGTCTCATATCAAGCGATTGTTTAGCATATTTCCACGGTTTCAGTAGATTTAAGATAAACGGTGATCAATGTTAACGCTTCAGTAAGATCTTTAAATTTATTTTGCTGAAATTTTGGAATTTGCTATTAGTTTTAGATTTTTTGGTCTTTCTTTACTTAATTAATTGTGTTTCATTCTTAAATTAAATTTCTCATTAATTGATTGTTTTATTACATTGGGCTCCAGTTCTCTTTTTTTATGGGCGAATCATTAAATTAAATGAATGTATGGATAGCCACTGAATATATGATAATATATAGAAATAATGAATGCAAACAACAAATAACTCTACACCTTAATTAAAATACTTTTCTCAAAGGAAAATAGACAAAGAAAAAGCAACTGAAGCAACAAGACATGAAACTATACATAAAATAAGGAATGATTATTGTTTCCTGGTGTAAGGTAAGCTTATCTTATCTAATCTCATCAAATCTCTCAATAAGTGAAGCTCATTGCAATTATGATACCGTTAAGTGGTGTATACAATAGAAATTTTTAACAAGTCAATCAGCGCAACGATTCCTTTCTCTTCAATATAAATAAATATATAATCGAATTTGTTACTGAAGATAGAATGAAAAGAGACATTGTTGCGATTGTTAGACAAAATTAAATTAACTAAAAGTCAAGAATCAAACTCAATCCAAATTTATGAAGTTGTGAACCAAGAAAAATTTCAAGCCTATAAGCAGTGTCTTTGCCTTAGCAATAATAACATTTCAATGAGGAATGGAGGCAGAAAAAGAAAAATGAAATAAGCATGATGATCTCTACTAGTGCCCTCTCCGAACCGAACCATAAATATTAATCACGAGAGGATACAAAGAGAACAGGTCTGTCGCGCCCAATAATCATGTCCAGGATCGACCTCCATAATACTCCTCATCGGATTCAGATTCTCTCCCGGCCCTCCTCTCAACCCCCCCCATATACTCCCACCCTTCAGCTCAATTAAGTTCACTGGCACATCAACAAAGAATTAGAAATAACCACCATACCTTAACCAGAATTAACACCCCCCAACAATAGCCTCAAAAGACTCCACAACACATTTGATACAGGAGCAACTGACTTCACACCGCCTCACCAATAAAACTCACAGCCTCTCAGAACAGAGGATCCCCTGCCCCCCACTCAGGGGACAGGCAAAACGGACTGGAAACCGCGGGCCACAACATTCACCAAGGCCCTCCAACGAATTAAAAGGCACAGACACAGGCAAAACCAAATCAAAGACAATAACCTCCTTACCAACACAACACTGGAGGGAGGGCACATAACATCCCCGTAATCAAAGTTGCACCCACTGTCTAAAATGCCACCGCACTACATTCCACTAGCACCACCACATATTTTCCATAACTAAAACAACATGGGTCAGCCAGCCCTAGAACCCACCTCACAAACAACTTCATCTAACGCCTGATAATCATAGGAATCAGTTCATCTCCAACCAATACCCCAGGAACAGCTAAAGAAGAAACACCTAAAGATATTTTTTAACATTTTCAGCCAGAGGAATGGTAGAATTAGATAATGGAGACGGATCACAATGACCGCGAAGATGGCCCAGCCGTTTACAAGACACACAGAAGTCAGGAAAACTCCAATGCCCTTTTTAATATACCCAGATAACTCAAGCCCGAGCTTTGGTGGGAAATTAGTTATATGTCAGCTCCACACCGCGCGCGGGATGGCGAGCTACTGAAGTTGTAGCTTCAGGGGTCCCACATAGACCCAAGGCATGAAAGATCGGCGGGGGAGTAAAGATGAGGTCTAATATTTGGAAAGGAAACCCAAATCGGAGATCGAGACGTAGAGCATGCCCAGCCAACAAGAAGCGGAGACCTTAGTGGAGCTTCATGAAGCAATTACCGATAAGAATGAGGAAAAACACATGCCATAGTCTAGATCATTAGCATGTTTCCCACACAGCCTCTAATCCGTACAGAGCCTCAGAGATGTCAGAGAAAAAAAAGTTTCGAATAGAACGCGAAGAGAACGAGATGGGAATGGCTAAACGAGGACCTAACGATGCACGATCTGAAAGAACAGCCAGAGAATTATGTCACTCCTCAGAAAAGCAACCGCAGCAGACGAGTTTATCTCCCCCAATCACAGAGGATAACGAAGATGCTCGGGAAACACTCCGCATCACGAGAACCAGAAAGTGAACACGGGCAAAAGCGACGAGAGATTTAAAGGAAAACATTCGAGAAAACCAGATCCTTAACTTGCACGGAGACCCCATTCAGCAGGCAAAAAAAGGCCGGAGGAGGAAAGACGAGAAAGACAAAAACTGAAACCTGAACCTGACGGAAAAGCCAAGGCGAAAACAAGAAAGGAAAAAAAAACTGAACGTACACATGCAAGATGAAAGCGTCGAAGAGAGAGGAGGAACAACACCACAGCACGTCGGAAGAGCCGCAAGGGCAAAAGCCCTAGCAGAGCGAAAGGGGCGAGTATTTGGCACAGCTTCTATTGTTACCTTTAAAATATTTAAGATAGAGTAAATTGGCATCAACAAGTTGATGAATTTTATGTTTAAGATCAATGTGAACTCTATCAGAACTCATCTTGATGCCAGAATGTTTGTAATTATTTCTTTCAATCCACATCAACAAAAAATAATCATAGTAACCACAATAGAGATATGACCAACCTTATTTTTAATAAAAAAAATTGAACAAGAAGAGAATGACAATTTGTATTAAAAAGGTACAAGTTCAGGCCAAAATATTATCCATAAAGCACCAAATATTAGTTGCCAACATACCATATAAAAACATGATTCACAATTTCCAAGTTAAAAGCAACATTGGCATTTAGAGGTAATATAAAAACTTTTTTTTTCTAGAGCATGTCATTAGCTGTATAAAGCCTTAAGAAACTCCAGATTAAAATAGATATAATAGTGGGTATAATTCCAAATTTTATAATAAACTGGATTGAAAGTAGATTTCAACCTAAAGGAGTCCTAAACATCTTTAGTAGAGAACTCATCATGATCAGCCGATAGCTTAAAGATATGTATATCTATGGATAACAAGTTAATGGGGATATCACAAATGCTAACAACTGTAGAATAAGAAATATGCTCATAAATAAGATCATGGTTTCATTTACCATTCAAAATAAAATTGGAAACTTTTCAATTGGACAATGAATGAGTTAAGAATAGCATCAATCATCTTGTCAAAAGTAAGAGGAATATAATGCTTTTTTAAATTCACATTTCAATGGATTAATAAGTTTTAGTGAATGGTACCAACATATACCATTCACTAAAAATTTTAAAAATGACAATAATAAAATAAATTCAATAATTTATTTAGTTTGTTGTATTAAAACAATATTTCCTTATTTATATTGTATACATAGCCTTAATATACAACTATAGCTAACCAACCAAATAAAGCCCAACCATATTTAAATTTGACTCTGTGTTGGAATATTAAACTACAAAACATTACACTAATTAAAAAAGTTTCACTTATTGATTCCAAATTGAGCGGGACCTTCATCACCTTCTCATGTTCATGTATTAAAGTGACACTAATCATTCCTCCCCTAATAATAGCTCAAAATTTTAAAGATTTATATATAGATATAACATTGGTCCTATTTAGACTTCATTTGAGACGGCTTTATTCTTTCTTTCTAAAACAACTTTCTAGTAATTTGTTTTTTTTTTAATTTAAACATTTTGTACTAGAAAACCATTTTAAAAAACAGTACGAAAGCTATCCTAAACAAAGTCTTAGGTTTCATTTGGGACGGCTTTCTTACTGCTTCTTAAAGCAGCTTTTTAGTATAAAAATTAAAATTTTTGAACTAGAAAGTTGCTTTAAGAAGCAGGAAGAAAACCGTCCCAAACGAAGCCTTAGTCTCTCGAATTGATTATATGAAATTTGACTATATTGATATCTCATGTTGTAATTATGACAAATTGATTTTAATTAGAGGCGATGCCAGCTTTGCTTTTGAGGGTGGGTAAAACTGGTAGCGGGTGTTCATAGAAGTGAAGGTGGTAGGGGCTTTTAGGATCGTTGGATTGGCGGAGTCCAAGCAGCAATCCAACAAGCATGAATGAGAGGGGATTCTCAAAATTGCTCTCCCTTTGAAGTAAAACTCAGTTATGAGGGTGGACAATTGTCCATCCTCAGTTCAATGTGGTTCCTTACTAATGCTTTCAATAAGATTTAGGATTTATTTGAGATAAACTATAGCTTTTTGTGTGAGTAGTTGTAAAGCTATTGAGTGATATATATATATATATATATATATATATTATATAATATATATATTATATATATATATATATATATATATATATATATATATATTGAGGCAATTATGTTGAACTCTAACACACATAAAATATATTAGCTTTGAGCAAACACCTCTTGATTGATAGTCAAAGTTCTCAACCAACAGATTAAAGATTCATTTTGGACGACTTTTTTTATTGCTTCTTAAAACAGAGTTTTCACTGCTATTAAAACAGGCTTTCAAAGCACTTTTTTTTACCCTACAACAATAGTTAAAACACCTAAAATATTTTTAACAAGTTTATAAATCGCTGCACATTCACTGTATTTGTTATCGCTGCAAACGGTTTCCACAGCGCTAATTAAACTGCTGTAGTAGATAGTGATTTAACAATGCTTCATTTAGCAACTTTAACCGCTACAAGTTTGGATCTATATCAGCGATTTTAACACTACGAATTTGGAGAAAGGATCTTTAGCTGCAAATTTGCAATTTGAACCAATTGCAGCAGTTATAGCATTTCTAAAATAATGTATAAACAATCATTTTTAGTACAAAATTTGAACTTTTTTATTAAAATATTATTTTAAAAAGTGATAAAAAAGTATTCCAAAATGAAGTCCAAGTTCAACTGTATAAGCTCTAAAAATTAAAACAATTAGACTATCCCAAATAGGCTCTCATTCTTCTCTCTCTATATAGAATCAGGTGATTTTTTTTTTAAATTTTATAATAGTACGATATTATGATCTTTTTTAAAATATATAAATAAATAATTTAAATGGCTTTAACTTTTGAAATATAACTTTTGAAATATAACTAATGACGACTGAGGGAAATGAGGAGGGACTTATTCGTTAGAGATATATTGGGCAACGGAAGTCCATGAAATGAGGAGATGATTGGGATAGTGAGGCTTAGCTGTCCTAATCAACGAAATTTTCGTCCTAATAAATAGCTGAAGAGTAGAGAGATTAATTATAAATAGCATATTAATTACAGCTTCTGCTTCATCTTCATCATCTTCTGTATCTTCTTCTTTGTCTTCATCATTCTACTAAGTGAGCTTCAAAGATAGTAATGGCTGAAGGTTCTTCCAACTTTGACTCCGAATGCATACCTCCGCTCAGGTAATATATATTTACAATTTATATTTTACTATATACGATTCATTGGTGGTTGCTTACTTTTACTAAATAACTTTAATGAATCCTAATTTATTTATAATGCTTTTCAAACAAAATTATGCCTGTTTCTTATTTGGACTAAGCTTGATATATTTAACTAATTAATATGACAAAAAGAAAACTGATTTAAATGCAGGTGGAAACGGATTTTATGACATGTAAAGGTCTCTTGATGGCGACCAAGAAGGAAACGGATCTTACGACATCGCCCAACTCAAAATTTGCCGCAACAACATAGTCAATGATGAACGTACACCTCAGTTGTGGATGCATCGCCCTCGAAATAAGCTCTGTTGACTGCCCTGTCATTTTCTTAAGATCACTGCCGTGATTTTTGAACTATCTTTCATGGTGGATACGGGTGAAGTGTGGACCCACAACGATTGCGCCGCTAGCATCCCCAACCGCTTGATATGAGACCATATAACACCACCAAAAATGCAAATCATAGAATATAAACTCCATATTTTGTGAGCCGGAGATATGGTGTTGCATTCACAATCATTCTTCTTTTCAAAGAAGATTCCATCTCCATTCTCCTTATGCATCGCCTCCAGCTTGGGGACGGAATCATTAATATGATGCATAAATAAATTGCGGATGGAATCTTCTTTGAAAAGGAGAATGATTGTGACTACAACATCATATCTCTGGCTCACAAAACATGAAGTTTATATTCAATAATTTGCTCTTTTGGGGGTGCTATATGATCTCATATCAAGCGATTGTTTTGCATATTTCCACGGTTTCGTTAGATTTTAGATAAATGCTGATAAATTAATGTTAACTCTTCAAGATTCCTTTAAATTTATTTTGCTAAAAACTTTGAATTTGCTTAATTAAATGTGTTTAAAATTTTCGGTATTTCTTTACTTATTAAATGTGTTTCATCCTTGAATTAAATTTCTAATTGACTGTTTTATTTCATTGGGCTCCAATTCTCTTTTCTTATGGATGTATCATTATTGGTGGCATAAATCATTCAAAAATTTTGCTTAAATTAAGTGAAGATTATCTTTTGCTGTTTCGTTGAGAAAAAAAAATCTTATTATTATTTTTTGATAAGAGAACTTATTTGTTTAGACGAACATTTGATCGCAATTGAATAAAAGATAATAGAAATGATTCTTTATTTTTCATAAAAAAATAAGGGCATAATAAATTCAACATTTCCTTATTTTTTTTTTATGAAGTAAAGTAAATGCAATGTTAACCGCAAGAAAGTTGTGGCCAGGGTGATGGCGGTCGGTGGCGAGACCAACTGTGGTGTCCGCCGAAAGGATTCGATGGTGATCGAAGGCTGGCGGCAGTGGACAGGGCGGCAACCGGTAGTGGTGACCACCAGCCGGGGGCGGCTGCTAGCGTTGTTGATTGGTGTGCGGCGGCGGTTGACTGTGGTTGGCTGTGGTGGCTGGCAGGGTTATTTTATTTATTTTTATCTTTATTTTTTAAGGATATTTATTATTATATTTTAAAACATCCTACAAAACTTAAGATTAAGTTTTACACTTTGTGTATACTTATTGTTATATTGCTATATTTCTTATTGGTAACATTACATTCATACAAACGTACATTTACACATTATAAATTCAGATATAATATTATGATATCATTGTTCTGATGCTTGTGTCACTTTTTAGCAATTATAATCTATATTCTTCTTGGATGATAGTCCATTGTTCAAGATATCAAAAAGATTAAGCACTATTATATCATAATAAAATAATTTGTATTTTATAATTTAGTGATTTATTATAGTATATGAAACACTTTTATTGTAACACATACAAAAGAGATTTTATTAATTTTTAAATTACTATTTAACATTAAAGATTATAAATTGATTTTGACTTATCTAAAGCTTAAATGATTTAGATTTAAATTTATTCTAAAAAAACTCTTAAATTAATATTCTTTTATATTATAAATTTTTTTGTGACTTGCGTTTTAACTAGTGAATATAAATTCATCAATGAAATTCCTAACATAAATTAGAGGGAGGACTTAACTATTCTGGTTTCTTTTGATATTTATTTTCGGCATAGTGTCATTTGATATTTCAAATATGAATGTTGTTCATTTTGAAGATCTCTCTAAAGTCTAAACCTTCTTTCTATAAAGGTTTATGAGTCTTTGGTTGATGAATTTATGTTAGTTGATCTTGGCAATTGGAAAATTTTCCCTTTTAAAAAGGCCAAGAGAATTATACAAACATACTCTCAGTTCTTCTCAAAAGATTTGATAACAAAGCAATTAATATTTATAGGAAATAATTTGATGTCCAAATGCCCTTACTAATGCTTCCAATAAGATTTAGGATTTATTTGAGGCATCTATAGCTTTTAGTGAGAGTGATTGTAAACTATTGAGGAATATATATATATATATATCCTCTCTTGGGGCTTACGTGCTTCATAAACGAAAATAGTACATGTCGTTAGAGGATAAAAAATTTGTTAAAAATGCAGTCTTCAAAACAAAAACTAAGAGCTAATGATCTCATTAAATACAAACAAAAAAAACAAAAATAAAGAAAAGCCACTACCGCGAAGAGAAACACGACCCAAAACAGGACGACAACAATATCATCCAAGCAAGACCAAGCGCCACAGCCACAACAAAGACCTGCACAAATATAGAGAAAAGAGACAAACATAGATGACAATCAATAGTCACCTAAATTAAGCTAACGCAACAACCAAGAAGCCATGGAAACGAAGCCCAGCACACCTAAAACTAAACAGAGCCGAACCACACACCCAAAGCTAAAGGACAAAACCAAGGGCAAACCACGTCGCTACGCTCCAGCCACAACAACAAACAATCAACCCAATGACTCTTGCACGAAAGCCACAAAAACAGCCCACAGAAGGAACCACAACCAAACTCACAACAACCACCAAAGCCAACCCACATTATTTTTTCGATTTGTGTCTACGACGCTTACCCACATGAGAAAAATAATGATCAACGACTCAACATGCATCAAGCCCATACAAATTGTGATAGGATTCAGCATGCTCAACCGCCAAATCATCCTCAACCTCGCAACCCCAAACGAATAATTTGTTACAATTTCTATAAATTAATAGGTCAGGTTGTAAAAAACACTTTCATTTACAATTTTTTTTAATAGCATCAACAAAATAATAGCTAAGCAATAGTGTGGTAGCTATATTTTTTTTATTTATATATATAACTTTTGAGCCAGTTATGTCAAACTCACACATACATAAAATATATAAGCTTTGAACAAATACTTCTTGATTGATAGTCAAAGTTATCAACCAACAAATTAAAGTTTCATTTTAGACTACTTTTGTATTGCTTTTTAAAACAAAGTTTCATTACTATTAAAACAGGCTTTCAAAGCACTTTTTTTATACTACAACAACAATTAAAACACCAACAATATTTTCAATAATAGTTTATAAACCGCTGCACATCCGCCGTTTTTGTTATCGCTGTAAATGATTTCTGCAGCACTAATTAAACCTCTGTCGTAGATACTGATTTAACAGAGCTTCCTTTAGCAGCGATTTTAACCACTACAAATCTGGGTTTATAGCATCGATTTTAAAACCAACGAATCTAGAGAAAGGGTCTTTAGCTGTGTTGCGTCCTGGAGTATTCACGGCGGTAGAGAAAATATATAGTTTAACGTCTTAGCATTATACGAAGATCCAACACACAATCAGATAAAAGAGAGGGTGTAGTATTCATAAGAGACATCAGAGTTTTTATGTGGAAACCCCTGAAAAAGGAGAAAAAACCACGGGGCCTAGCCCAGTTTGAATGAATCCACTAGTATTTGCAGTCGATTACAAATGAGGCACTTCCTTGGGGGAAGGCCTTGGCTTGATGGTACAAATGTACATTATATAGAGTGCATTACATAGTGGGAGTTACAATAATATATATGTTTGTTTGGTTAGAAAGGCCGTAGTTGGCTCGAGACGGGGGTCCGAAAGACCGTAGTTGGTAGGAGATTGGGGTCAGGAAGACCATTGTCCAGCGATGTAGGTCGGAAGAACCATAGTAGGCGACAGAGGTCGTGAGGACCGTAGTCGGCAGGAGATCGGGATCTAAAAGACTGTTGTCTGGTGATGGAGGTTGGAAGGACCATAGTAGGCGACGGAGGTCGGGAGGACCGTAGTTGACAGGACATAGGAGTCAGGAAGACCATAGTTGGCAGGAGACCGGGGTCTTAAAGATCGTTGTCTGGTGATGGAGGTCGGAGTGATCATAATAGGCGACGGAGGTCGGGAGGACCATAGTCGGCAGGAGATAGGAGTCTAAAAGACTGTTGTCTGGTGATGGATAGTACTTCGGTAGAACTTTGGGCGTCAGGTGATGGCCTGGTGGAGCTCGGGGCCTCAAATGATAGTCCGATGGAAGTCCGAGCTTCGGTTAGTGTCCGGCGGAGCAACGGCGTCAGGCGGTGGTCCGGTGGAGGCGAGGGCCTTAAGTGATGGTTCGGCGAAGCAAGGGCGTCATGCGGTGGTCCGGCAGAGGTGAGGGCCTTAAGTGGTGGTTCGACGGAGCAACAACGTCAATCGGAGGTCTGGTGGAGCAATGGCGTCAATCGGAGGTCCGGCCGAGGTGAGGGCCTTAAGTAGAGGTCCGGCGGAGCAACGACGTCAGGTAGTGGTCCGGCGGAGGTGAGGGACTTAAGTGGTGGTTCAGCCGAGCAACAACGTCAGGAGGTGGTCCGGCAAAAGTGAGGGCCTTAAGTGATGGTCGGCGGAGTAACGGTGTCTGGCGGTGGTCCGGCGGAGGTGAGGGCCTCAAGTGGTGGTTCGGCAGAGCAACGACATCAGGCGTTGGTCCGGCATAGGTGAGGGCCTTAAGTGGTGGTCTGGCGGAGCAACGGCGTCAGGCGGTTGTCTGGTGGAGGTGAGGGCCTCAAGTAGTGGTCCGGCGAAGCAACGACGTCAGGCGGTGGTCTGGTAGAGGTGAGGGCCTCAAGTGGGGTCCGACGGAACTCCGGCGGTGGTCGAGGAGGCAAGGAAGCAATAACGATCTCTGACTCATGCATTCTCCGGCTTCTGGGGTCCTTTTCAAGAGGAGATGGAGCTCTATTTATAGATTTTTGTTGTGGCATGACCCGTAAATAGGTGAGAGATCAAGGGTAAATGGGGAGTGGTCGGATGAACGTCCGATGTTGAATCCCTTGATCATGCATCATTCTTTAGACATTTGAAGACCTTAATGATGTCAGAATTCGGCAATATTGGGCTCGTTAGATTCGTCTTGTCGAGTCGCTCGATTCGAGTATAAGCTTGTTATGTTTGGAAACCGTTTGGTAATCCAATGTTTTGTTTGAACCTTCAAACAACGCTTCGGGTCCTTGATTTGGACCCATTTGGGCTCGGATTGAGTCGAATTTTGTGTCGTTGGGTTCGTATTTCTGAGATGCTCAGTTCGACTATAAGTTTGCCGAAATCGGAGTTCGAATGATCTCCGAATTAATTTTTGAAGTTTCCAACTTGATTTTGCATCGAGATTCACGCCCAATTAAGATAATTTTTTGACGACGTATTAAGCTGCAAAATTACAGTTTAAACCAATTGTAGCCGTTTTAACCGCTGGATATCTGGCAGATTTTTTTTTTTAAATCTATTTTGATACAAAAATTTTAATTTTTATATTCAAACAATGTTTTAAAAAGCAATAAAAAAGTATTCTCAAAATTAATGAAGTCTAAGTTGAGCTGTTTAAGCTCTAAAAATTAAAACAATGCAAATACTATCCCAAATAGACTCTCATATGTCACTTTTTAATCACATCACTTTTTTTCGCGAAGCTAAACCCGACGCTCTGGCGATTTAGGGTTTCCGCTTCTCCTCCTTCGTCTCCGTCATTTCAGCTCCTTTTCCTCCCAGTTTTTCCGTTTTTCTTTGTTTTTTGTCTAGATCTGTTCGTTTCTTTTGTTTTTCGCCCCGCGAGGGCTGTTTCGTTGATGGCTGCTTCGCAGCCCCCAAACCCGGGCGCTTTGGCTGATCCTGAGCCGATCAAAAACAAAGGCTTTTTTAATCTTGAAGCAGGTGATGGTTCGCCCTCTAGATCGCGATCTTTTAAGGATGTTCTCTCTGGTGGAGTTTCCTCAGGTGATATCCTCCCTAACTTATCTCAAACTGTTTTTAATGGTGTTCCTGCCATTCTTTTGACTGATGATGAAGTGCTCAAACTAGCTTCGCCCTTCCAGTTCACCTTGGTCGGTAAATTTGGTATTAACAGACCAAATCTTGACTCTATTCGGAATTTTTTTACAAACCTTAAACTCTCGGGTTTCTTTTCTATTGGGCTTTTAGATTCAAGGCATGTAGCGATACAACTTTCTAACGATCTTGACTATAGTAGAATCTTTGCTAGAAGATCGTATTTCATCTTTAACTGTCAAATGCGCATTTTAAAATGGACGCCGTTTTTTGATATAAAAGAAGAATCGCCCATAGTTCCTATATGGATTTCTTTTCCAAATCTTAGGCTGCATTTTTTTAACCAGAAAGTTTTACATGCCTTGGGTTCTATTTTCGGTAGACCTCTCCAAACTGATCAAGCTACAGCTTCACGTACAAGACCTTCTGTGGCTAGAATTTTAGTTGAAGTGGACATAACCAAAAAGCATTCGAAGGAAATATGGGTGGGATCGAAAGCCTATGGATATATGCAAAAAGTTGAATTCGAGAAAGTCCCTGAATTTTGTTCTCATTGTAAGATCCATGGACATGCTCCCTCTGATTGCTTTAAACTTCACCCGGAACTTAAAAAAACGTCTGGTCAGATGGATGGAAAGCTTGGATCCACCGAGAAAATATACGTGCCTACTGGGAAAGTTATCCAATCTACTCCGGTGGAACCGCTTTCATCATCTGAAAATTTGAGTGTGGAACCGCCTTCAACATCTGATAAGTTGATTGAGTTTGGAGCTTCTAAAGCTATATCTGATAAGTTGGATGTTGATTTAATTACTTCTCAAGCTCCTTTACATTCTTCTAATGCTGAAATTACTTTATTGAAGGAGAATCAGGAAACCATACTGAACAACAATGAGACATCCGATCCCAATATTTTTATTTGCTTAGAATCTATGCTAAAAGACACTGATAATTCAGAGAAAGCTCATTTTGATTCAGTACATTTTGCTTCTAACATAGTTGAACATCAATCTAATGTCTGTGCTAATGATGCTACTAACAGGGATAGTGATACGATTGCGGAAGGTAACATCATTACTTGTGAAGAAGGGGAATTTATCCCTCCTTCAAATGAGGTGATTAAGGTCCAATTGAATGGAAACCTTGTGAGTAAGAACATTGTTTCCTCTTCTACTGATTTTAAAGCTTATTCTAAAAATTCTGATGAGGATGGCTTTTCGAAAGTTACAAAAAAGAAAGGGAAAAATCCAAAAAATTCCCTACCGTCTACCCCCCGTTCTACCCGTGCTCAAAATTCTTCCAAATATCTTAATGATTAAAGCTCTTCTTTGGAATGTTAGGGGCATTGGGGGTAAGGATTCTATTGCTAGAGTTAAAAACCTTACTAGAATGCATAGTATCATGTTTTTAGTTTTAATTGAACCTCTCATTTCTTCTGATAAACTTTGCTCTACTGCTTCGAAATTAGGTTTTTCTAATTCTGCTGCTAACTGCTCTAACAAGATATGGATCATGTGGAATAGTAATATTATTGTGAACATTATATCTGATTTCCCTCAAATTATTAATTGTGAAATTGAATTTTTTAACTACAAGTGTTATGCCTCTTTTGTCTATGCTGCTACCACTAGATGGAACCGTATCCCTCTGTGGGATCAAATTCGCCAATTTGCTAACAATATTAATGGCCCTTGGTGCATTGGAGGTGATTTTAACATAATTTCTAATGCTTCGGAAAGAAGAGGTGGTAACTTGCCTAACCCTGTTGCTATGGAAGATTTTAATTGTGTTATTTCGGATTGCTTTCTGAATGATATTGGTTTTAATGGTAGTCCTTTTACTTGGAATAGATCCACTATTTGGCAACGTCTGGATAGATTTCTTTTTAACAATGATTGGCTCTCTATATTCTCCATGTCTTCTGTTGATCATCTCAGTAGAACTTTATCTGACCATTGTCCTTTATTGCTTAATATCAATACTAATATTAAAATGGGCAAGGCTACTTTTAGATTCCAAAATATGTGGATGTCTCATGCCGATTTTAAGAATGTTATTAGTACCAACTGGAATGCTCCCATTTACCCTAATAATGACACTAAAGGTATGCTTCGTTTTTGGTCTAAACTTAGTAGACTAAAACATGTTTTAAACTGGTGGAATAAAAATATTTTTAAGAATGTCTTTACCAACATCAAGGAAGCTGAGTTGAAAGTTCTTGAATTTGAAAATTCCTTTTTGGTTGACCCTTCTAATGATAATTTGATCATGCTGAATTGTGCTAAGAATTCTCTTATACTGCTTCAGGAACAAGAGGAAATTTTTTGGAAACAAAAAGCTAACTTAAAATTTACTTTGGAAGGAGATAGGAATACTAAATTTTTCCATGCCATGGCTAATCGTAATAAGACTAAAATTATATTCATAAAATTGTTGAAGGTGATGGCTCTACCATTGAGTCTGAGGAACTTATTTGCAATTCTGGAGTGGAACACTTTAAAAACAGGTTCAATGATCATTTTACCAATACCCCTCTATTGAATCCTCATGTTATCCCGCATATTATTAATGATTCTGATAATGAAACTCTTTGCCTTTTACCTTCTGAAGTGGAAATTCACAATGCAGTTATGGATTTGAATGGTGATTCCATTGCGGGTCCGGATGGTTACTCGACCAAATTTTTCAGCATTGTTGGGATATTGTTAAAGTTGATATTATTGATGCTGTTATTGATTTTTTAAGGGTTCTCCCTACCCGAAATTTTTCACTTCTACTAATATTGTTCTGATTCCTAAAATTGTTGGGGCTAATAAGTGGAATGACTTTAGACCTATTAGCCTTTGTTCTTTTTTTAATAAACTTATTTCCAAAATTATATCCAAAAGATTGGAAAGTTTTCTTCCTAGAATTATTTCTTATAATCAAACTGGTTTTGTTAAAGGTAGGAGCATTTTCGATAATGTTTTGTTGACTCAAGAGCTTGCTCACGAAATTAATACTAAAGTTAAAGGTGGCAATATCATTTTGAAACTGGATATTTCTAAAGCTTATGACAATCTTAACTGGATTTTTTTGTTTAAGGTTCTGTGTTTATTTGGTTTTAGTGATTCTTTTATAAAGCTGGTAAAAATAGTATTGATAATTGTTATTTTTCTGTTGTTATTAATGGTAGGACCCATGGTTTTTTCAAGTCTTCTAAAGGCTTAAGACAAGGAGATAACTTATCCCCGGCGCTTTTTATTATTGCTATGGAATACCTATCTAGGGGTATTGAAGATCTATACTTAAGAAATCATAAACTCTACTTTCGTACTATTAGAGGTTTTCCGATTTCTCATCTTAGTTTTGCTGATGATTTTATTCTTTTTTCTAACGGCTCGATTAACAACATTAGACTTTTGAGTAATTTTCTGTTTCAATTTCATGCTTCTACCGGATTAGCTATTAATAAGGATAAATGTAGTTTTATTGCTGGTAAATCTATCAATAGAGATAGAATCAATGCTATCCAAAGAATCTGTGGTTTTCAAGCTAAAACTTTACCCATTAAATATTTGGGTACCCCTATTTATAAAGGTAAAAAGCGTAGTCACCTTTTTGAAGATATTTTTTCTTGTTTTCAGAAAAAATTAACTCATTGGTCTACTAATTTTTTGTCTTTTGGGGGTAGATTAATTCTTATTAAATCTGTTTTGAATTCAATTCCCATTTACTTATTGCACACTCTTCAACCTACTGCTAATATTTACCTTAGAATTGAGAGAATGATAAACAAATTCTTTTGGAGTTCCAAACTTAATAGCAATGGTATTCGTTGGGCTTCTTGGAACAATGTTTGTGGCATCTATAACGAAGGTGGTTTAGGTTGCAAGAATCTTTCTGATATGACTCAAGCTTTTTCTCATAAACTCTGGTTCTCTTTCAGATCTAATGAGAGTTTATGGGCCCGTTTTATGAACGCTAAATATTGTAAAGATTCTCACCCTCTGCTTGGTGTTTATAAAGCTACGGATTCTTTGATCTGGAAAAGACTTTGTAAAATCAAGTGGACAGCTGATCGTTTCATTCAATGGGGAATTGGTTCTGGTAATGTTTTCTTTTGGCAAGATAACTGGATTGGTCCTTTATCGATTGATAATCTTTTAAATACCTCTTCTATAGATAAAATTAAAGTTTCTAATTTTATTACTAATGGGAGCTGGAATGTTACTAAACTTTTGGAGGTTATTCCACCTTCTATTGTTAATATGATTCTTCCGATTCCCTTAGATTTGTTTTGCAAGGATAAAATTCTTTTTAATTTGTCTTCTTCGGGTAATTTCCAGATGACCAAAGTTTGGGATTCTTTCAGGTATAGGAACAACTTTTCTCTTATTTTTTCTTCGTTATGGCATAACATTATTCCTACATCTTATTCTATCCTAGCTTGGAGATGTCTTAAAGGCTTTATCCCTGTTGATACTTTAATTCAGAAAAAAGGTTTAATTCCCTTCTAATGCCAGTGTTGTTCTAAACATTGAAAGTATTAATCATGTTTTTGTTAATGGGACTTTAGCTAAGCAGGTTTGGAATCACTTCTTTGTTTTGACTAAACTTAATCACGAGGATACTTACAATGATCTTTTTTCGTTATTGAAAGCGTGGATGATTAAATCTAAGGGTCACATCTTAAATTTAATCCTGTTCTTATTTTATGGTTCATCTGGAAAGCGAGAAATGAATCCAAACATTGTGATACCAAGATGGATGCAAATGTTATTATCTCTAATATCCATCATAAAATTTTGCATCTGTCCTCCTGTAATGTTTTTAATTTTAAAATTGCAAAAATTTTCATTATTTGGTTGATTCCCTTGGTATTAAAATGGGTGACAATGGTTCTAATTCTTCGCCCAAATTTGTTGTTTGGAGGAAACCCTGTTTTCCTTATGTGAAATTGAATACCGATGGTTCCATTAGAAACACTGTTGCTGGCACGGGTGGTATGATTCGTGACTTTGAGGGAAATGTCTTAGCTGCCTTTGCCAGCCCTTTGCATACTGATTCTGTCATTACTGCTGAACTATCTGGGGTTCTCTTGGTATTGATTTATGCATTAAGATGGGTTTTTTAAATGTTGGATTGAGGTCGATGCTGAGCTTGTCATTCAGATTATTAATAACCAAGTTCAGGGGAATCCTCAAAATTTTTATCTTATTAGGAAAATTAAAAATTCCCTGTCTTCTCTCAATTTTAATATTTCTCATATCTATCGTGAAGCTAATGCTTGTGCTGATTGGTTGGCTAATTTTGGCTGTCTTCTTGAGTGTTATCAAGAATTAAATATTTGCTATTTGAATTCTTTTTGAAAGGTATGATCACCCTTGATAAAACTGCTCTTCCCTACATTAGACATGGTTAAGATCTTAATTTTTTGTTTCTGTGGCAAATTTCTCTTAACTGCGGCTCAGTGTTATTCCAGGGGTTTTGCTGATCGCTCTTTTAGTAAACTTCATTTCGTCAGGTTGTTTTTTTCTAAGAGGCTGGTTTTTGGGGTTATTGTTGCTGGCATCAGACCTCATGGTATGCTGTTTTTTTGGTTTGGAGGTCCTAATTTTTGCTTTCTAGCCCTGGATATGCCACCTTTTAAGCTGGTTGAGATGGTTGTCTGGTTGGTGGATTGGCATGGCCGTAACTATGTTTTTAACTACGGGATGAGTCCGTTTTATCCCTATTATTTTGGCATTATGATCCGGAAGGAATTGCTTAATCTCTCTATTAATTGGATTAACTATGGTTGTATTTATGTGCTTTTTTTGAGAATTTCTGGCAGGTCACCTAAATTTTGGTTACTTCAGAGCTTATATGATTGCAATTTTCACTTAGATGAAAATCTGGAGATGTCTCTCGGGTATTCCTGGGGAGAACTTGATTTGCTTTGCGAATTTGTCTGGCTGTCTAAGATTTCCAGATTTTGTTTTGGATTTATCTTTTCAGGCTATTTAATTATGTCTGTATTCGGGATTAAGTGTTTGCAAGGTTTCCCTTCTAATGTTCTTTTCAGAGCTTATATGATTGCCAGTTTCATTTAGTTTTTTTATGGAGTTTATGTTTCAACCTGGGTATATCTTTTCCTTTCTTTTCGGCATTATCTCCAGATCTTTCTGGTGATTGTGAGTCCTGGCCGCTTGTATTGTTTTTCAAATTTATTCTGGCATTCTAAGACAATCAAGTTTTGCATTGGTAGAGGGAAATATGTTAAAAGGATGAGTTCTATCAATTTTTTCACTCTCTGCCAGTTGGTTTTACATGGGAAGCATCATCTGAAAGTTATTACCAATCTTTCATTTTTGAGTGACTCTAATGTTTTCTTTTGGAGTATTTATTGCAGGCATTTTTATATCTGCTATCTTGGGAGCTGTATTGCTTGCAAGGTTCTTCTTCTTTCCTTTTTTTCTCTCTTTTTCTATTTTCTTTTAAGTTTTGCAGGAAGTTCGTGCCGATGCTACTTATTGGATCTTCCTTTTTGGGTGCTGTCGTCTCACAGCCCGATTGTTTTTTACATTCAATTTTGTAATCATAGGATAAGGACCGACCGGCTTCTAGGTTTTTTCTCTCTTTTTTGGATTGTAGCTCTTCAGAGCAGTAGTTAGCTGGTTGGTCCTTTAAGGACTGTGTAACCGATTTTTGATTTTAACACGTAGGCCCCTTCGTGGGTTTTAATTAAAAAAAAAAAAAAAAAAAAAAAATCCCAATAGACTCTCATTCTTCTCAAATCACTTGATTTTTAATTTTATAATAGTACGATATTATGATCAATTTTAAAATAAATAAATAAATAATTTATGCAATGGCTTAATTTTTTAAATATAATTAATGAGTGATTCCGGCAACTGAATTGAGGAAAAATTAGGAGATCTAAATGGGGGCGTGAGACTGATTCGGCAACGGAAATCAGGAATGAGGAGATCGATCGGGATGATGAGGCTGAGCTGTCCTAATCAACGAAATTTTTCGTCCTAACAAATAGATGAAGAATAGACAGATTAATTATAAATAGCATAATAATTAGGGCTTCTGCATCATCTCCATCATCTTCTGTATCTTCTTCTTTGTCTTCACCTATCTACTAAGTGAGCTTCAGAGATAGTAATGGCTGAAGATTCTTCAAACTTTGACTCCGAATGCATACCTCCGCTCAAGTAATATAAATTATATTTTATATTTACTATATACGATTCATTGGTGGTTGTTTATTTTTATTAAATAACTTTAATGAATCTTAATTGTTGGCTGCAGGGTGTGCGTTGACAATGAACCAAACGAGAATTGTACTCTTCTCAGGGTATTCTCTTTTCCTCTTTTAATATATAATACAATAATTTAATTATAATGCTTTACAAACAAATTATGTCTGCTTTTTTATTTGGATTAAGCTTTAATTATTTAACTAACTAATATGAGAAAAAGAAAACTGATTTAAATGCAGGTGGAAAGTGAGAATGTGCATGGCATTCTCTTACAAATAGTTCAGACCATGAGCGATATTGACCTCATCATCTCCAAAGCCACCATTTCAGTCGATAGTGGTTGGTTCATGAATGTTTTTCATGTCATTGATCACTATGGCCACAAGCTTAGAGCCCCCAGCTTCATACGCTACATGCAACGATCTCTTGATGGTGACCAAGAAGGAAATGGATCTTATCACATCTCCCAACTCAAAATCTGCCACGACAACAAAGCCAATGTTCAACACTTCACCTCTGAGTGCAACACCCTCGAAATAAGCTCTGTTGACTGCCCGGCATTTTCTCTAAGGTCACCGCCGTGCTTTTTGAACTCTCTTGCATGGTGGATACGGGTGAAGTGTGGACTCACAACAGTTGCGCCGCTGGCATCCTCAATCACTTGATATGTGACCATATAGCACCCCCAAAAGAGCAAATCATAGAATATAAACTCTATCTTTTGTGAGCATGAGATATGGTGTTGCATTCACAATCATTCTTCTTTTCAAAGAAGGTTCAATCCCCAATTTCCTTATGCATCGCCTCTAGCTTGGGGATGGAATCGTTATGACGCGTAAGGAGATTGCGGATGGAATCTTCTTTGAAAAGAAGAATGACTGTGACTACAACGCCATATCTCCGGCTCATAAAAGATGGAGTTTATATTATATGATTTGCTCTTTTGGGGGTGCTATATGGTCTCATATCAATCCATTGTTCAGCATATTTCCATAGTTTCATTATATTATAGATAAATGATGATCAATGTCAACTCTTAATTTAGTAAGACCTTTAAATTTAGATTTTTCTATCTTTCTTTACTTTACTAAATGTGTTTCATCCTTAAATTAAATTTATCATTGGTTGTTTTATTTCTTTACTTTACTAAATGTGTTTCATCTTTATTTTCTTCTGAGAAGAGAACGTATGGGTTTAAACGAAGATTTGATATATAGCAATTGAATTTAAGATAATAGAAATATTTCCCTTATTTTTCTTACAAAATAAGAACATAATAAATTCAACATTATAGTCTATTATATTAAAAAAACATTTCCGATATAATTAGTAAAAATATAAACGTCCATTATTCATTTAATATATTTCAGAGGAGAAAATTCAAAAAAAAAATAATGAATTTAAATTATGTTTCACAGCCTTCTTTTTGTTAAGCTACAGGTTTATATTTGAATGAATGTGTTATAAAATAATTAACTTTGGCCTATTACAACATGACGAACAATTATTTAGTCCGGTGAACGTACGCTCCTCTACGTTCGGCCACCAATGTTGTAACGCCACGTAGCATAAAGAAAAGTCGCCGACACGACCCGCTGTGTTTTGGGTTTCTCGCAAGTGTTAAATTTTAAATGGCAAAAAAACGGAAAACCTGCGACGCTTCAACTTATTACTGAGTTTCGAATCCCTGTTACTGTTTATTTCATTTTTTCAGATTTCCACCAAATCCTTTGGAGTTCTCCAGCATTTTTTTCGTAAATCTGCAGCATTTCGTTCGTAGTTCTCCATCATTTCAACTCGTTGTTGTTCTTATTTTCCATTTGAAAACCACCGCTGATAAAATGTCTGAGGTTAGAAACGATTTACCGAGAATGTTTGTTTATCTCGTTATTAATCTAAAAGTACCGAGTTTTACCGATATGGTTAACATTTCTGGGTGTTTTTAAAACTCGGTACACATTCTAAAACTCGGTAATTATCGGTATTCGGTATTTGGTTTAGTTCCATTTTCTCGGTATATGATTATTAAAACTCGGTACACATTCTAAAACTCGGTACTAATCAGTATTCGGTATTTGGTTTTGTTACATTTTCTCGGTATATGGATTAAAATTCGGTAGACGTCCTTACTGATGATAAAACCTGGTAAACGTCCTTACTGATTGATAAAACTCGGTACACCTTTCGTAGGGATGTTTGGTTTTCCTTAGTAAATCGAGCATAGTCATAAACGACGTGTATTTAGGGTTTAGGGTTTGGTTTTACCGGATTACTCCGTACTCGGTATTTGGTACTCTGTAATCATTACTCGGCACTCGGTACATGGTACGAGGTATTCGGTACTCGGTACTCGGTATTAGGTACTCGGTATTAGGTACTCGGTACTCGGTACATGATACTCGGTATAACTCGGCATTGCTTGTCAAAACTCGGTATTTTAATAGTTTTTGTTATTCTTCGGTACATTTAACTCGGTATTCAAAACTCGGTATTCGGTACTCGGTACTCGGTACACTGATTTATTTCACGTAGTTTTTCACAGAATATCTCTGTAAAAATTTTTTTCTTACTGTTTACACTTTATTATGCAGGGATATACCCCCAAGGTTCATTTCAGATGCCGGACATCAGGATTTAGGGAAGTTTGTAATGAATTGGTTAAGAAATTTGGTGATCAGTTGGTCAGTAGCCTAAGTGAGCTACAAATTAACCAGTTTCTATTACTACCTCGCTTCCCACAAAATGTTCCTATGGTTTATATGTTATTGTCAACGTGGGATAACGAATCAGAAAGTTTTGTTATTAATGTCGCGGAGTATACCCTTTACTTCTGAAGAAATA